>JAQMCX010000018.1:1609726-1649875 GCA_029814765.1 Acanthurus leucopareius | reverse complement strand
ACATCTCTGTCCATTTCTCATCACTCCTGGGGCTGTGGCCTGCTTTGCAAATAGATTTCATACACAAACACACACACACACACACACACACACACACACACACTAACTTGTTGTCTGTTGACAGAAAAAAAAATAATTCTTTATCACGAGAAGGCATTAAAAATATAAGTCACTTAAAGCGTGACTTCTCCGTGTTTGCATCGCCGCTCTCTCTGAATTTATTTACACACTCCATTTACGCAGAAGTGAGACGACACATTATTTCATTTCCACACGAAATAAAGCAGCTAATTTAAACGAGACACAGCAGAGTGTGTGTGTGTGTTTGTGTTTGCGTGTGTGTGTGTGTGTGAGACAGAGTTTACTTAGCCCACTCAGATCTACCCATCAGGTTCAGTTCAGACTACATAAACATGTATTTTATTCACAAACAGGACAAAATAATGTACTTTTTTTATGAAAAACAGGAACTAAATCATCTGACAGAAACACTTTTTTCGTCTTTTCTTCGTCTTTTGGACCAAAGTTTGTTTATTTTGTATTTAAGACATGTTTTAAACTCTAAAAATAATTTGACTTTTTGCTTGAATATCCACAAAATTGGCCTAATAAGAACCTCTGTGAACCTTCATCAAACATTTATCTTTAAATCAGACTGATGTACAAACCTCCCAATTTCACCTTTCAGGAACTAAATGACACTTTTTTAATCAGTTATTAGTTGTTTTAAAGGACTTTAACAATAAGTCATTTCATTAATTCATTATAACATCATTTAATGTTGAGAATTTGTCACTTTTTTGTTCCACAGTTTTACTTTTTATCATTGTAGCATCATTTTAAATCTTAATGCAAATCTTATCTTTTAAATAACAGGAACTTTTCACTGTGTTTTGACATTTTATTGACTAAAAAAAGTTATTTGCAGATTATCAATAATAAAAATCATCATGTGTTGTTGCTGTTTACTGTAGAAATCCTTCACTTCCTGCCTCACAGGCGGCTGCAGGGATCAAAAACGTGCTGTTCTGGTTACAGGACCATCACTGTGTTCACGGCGCCGTGATGCTTCACAAATATTGACCGCTACATGGATTTGCTGGTGAGTGTGTGTGTGTGTGTGTGTGTGCGCGGCCCGAGTTAATCTGCTCAGTATCAGCTTCCTGTTTGCATATGAGCTTCATCGGCTCAAAGTTAACAGAACCGCCACACGCTCATGTGTGACACACAAACACCTGTAAGACACACACACACCTGTGAGACACACACACACCTGTAAGACACACACACACCTGTAAGATGCCCTGACACGTACACACACAGGAAGACTAACACAAACAGGCTTGTAGCTGCGTTTAACAGCACTTTGTTCATTTGTTTTACACAAACACACACATGCAACAGTCCGACGCTCCCATGAGGACCACAACTATAACGCCAACACACACACTCACACACACTCACACACACACACACCTCAGCAGCAGCAGAATGGATTACAGCTTAGCAAGCAGCCTGCACACAGCATACGCTGAGGCAGCTGTTTCTGTGTGTGTGTGTGTGTGTGTGTGTGGGTGTGTGAGTAAGTGAGTGTATGGAGATTTATGATGGTGCAAAAAAAACGTAAGTGAGGCTTTATGCTATTGACCAAACAATAAAACAAGTGTGTGTGAGTGTGTGTGTGTGTGTGTGTGTGTAAAGGTCCAGTGCAGGCAGAGGCAGCCAATGCAGAGTAATTGATAACCTGCTTCACCTTTGACCTCTGTGACCATCAGCTGATGTTCAGAGAAACGTGGACACCTTGCAGGACATGTTGGGAAAATCTATGAACATGGAGAACGAGGAGAACGTGAAGAAGAAACATCTGGAGCTGCTGACGCTGGACAACTTCGCCACCTCTCGTTATCTGCAGTTATTTTTTCTAATTTTGATTCAAATCACTACCACGGTCTCATTTGGGCTGCAGCCAAAAATCTTGGAAACCAGCCTCCAGGACATCGCAGTTTATCATTTTCCTGCATTTGTTTATTGGCGAGCGAGGAGGGGATCGGCTGTTATTTGGGAAGCTGATCTTGCGTGACAGTTCAATATTAAATCCTCTGAGAGACGCATTATTTTAATGGTTGGATTCGTTCCTGAGGCCAATGTTGACTAAACCAGAATCGCTGCCTCGCTAAACAAGCCGACTGCAGTTCACATCCACATCTGTCCAGACTCAGTAAGAACATCTGCTGAGGACTTTTGAAGGAGTTTAATGAAAAAGGCAGTGAGTGAATCTCTCGATAGAAAGGAAGTTATCACACAATAGAAGTGAATAGTTTCCAGATAAAAAGATATTTTCTTCAACTTAAGACTATTTTTAACAGAGCAGTTCAGAGGACCGACGCAGATCTTTGTCACATGGTCAAACAGCAGCAACCTGAAGCTCCTCAGCAGCAAAACCAGCTTTGTTTGTGATGGAAAACGATGATTCAAAAATGCATGTTGCTGCAAAGAAACTGCAGATTTTAAAACACGGATGTTTCACAACAAAAGTCCAACCTGACAGGACAGAAGATCTGCACAATCAGCACAGTTTTAAGGTGGACTGCTGAGATCAGTCTCAACAAATCAGCATCCAACCAAACGTGAAACACAGACACAATCATCTCATCTGTTCCTGAGTTATAACGATAAATAACATTCAGAAAAGTGTTTCTGCAGAACATTACAATGTCACACTGATGATGACCTTTGACCTTTTTGCTATAAAGTGTCACCACTTCATCATTTTGTCCTATTAATAAGCATATAAACTGCAGCACAAGTTATGACCAGTAGCTCTGTTATGTGACCTTTGACCACAAAAATCCAATTAGTTCGTCCTTGAATCCAACTGGACCAAATCTAAAGAAAGTCTCTTTAAAGAATTCCTGAAATATTGTGTTAAAAAATATGACAGACAACCTAAAAACAAACCGCTTGCTTCTGTCTTCTCCGGAGAGGAGGCATTAAAGACACACTGACTGAGTTTGTCTCAGTAAAAAGGCATCAGGGCACCTTAAGGAGCAGAGTTCAAGCCCACAGGGTGATAATGTGACCGGATCAGCTGAAAACAGCCGGTAAATTTAATAACTGTGTGTCTGAAGGTGTGATTGGTGTCTGTAGAGATCCTGTTGTTCAGGCTGAGAGCAGAATTGTTCGAGTTCTGCGACTCTGAGGTGCTGAAACTCACAGCTTGTTAAATGTGACGGCACATCAGGGTTTAAAGGTGGATTTTTCTCGTCTTTTAAATAAGTGACTCCCCCCTTTTCACATCCTGTACAGTCAGTTAAAGCAGCTTAACTCACCGTCACATCACAGTGACCCGATCAGAAAACTCTTTTGACAGTAAAGTCGAGTGTAAACCGAGCGAGTTCTTTTGTTTCAATGCTCAAATGCAAAGTAATTAACCGTCACTGCCACCGTGTCTGTGCTCCTTTTATCTGAGAGATAATGAAGGGCTGTCAGGTGTGATAATAACTCCCCGGCAGCCATGTTGGAAGACCTAAGCCCTTTACAGAAGTCAATAAACACGACTGGGTGACAATGAGCATCTCAACCTGGTTAAATCTGATGGGGACTCGGCAGCTGTCGGGTCACATTTCTCATCCTGCCGCAGTGTGTGAACACAACATCCATCTATTGTTGCCTTTTGGAGACACGTTACTCAATGTGGCTCTTTAACTGAGCTGCAGATAAACAGAGAAACTAATCGATAAACAAGTTAAACTTTACAAATCTCAGATTTTTAGTAAAGACAAATTAACTTGCATCCTGATAAACCTCACACTATTGCAAAATAAATATCTGCAGCAGTTTGTTGCAGCCAATATTTAAACTGTTCATTTTTATTGTTATCGTTCTCTTACAACCTGCAGTGACGTATATGTAACCACTTGGGGGCAGCAGAAAGAGACATGAACACGACATTTATGATCATTTAAGTCGATACAGTGAACCTGAAGGTAATAAGTTGTTCATTTATGCAACATGATCATCATTCAGAGTCAGATTTGTGTCGCCTCATGGCTTTGAAACAAATATTATCATCTTTTTTAGCTCTATTTTAGGTCTCCACCAGCTCCTGAGGGAAGTATCAGGCATGTTAGCTTCTAAACGCTTCGGTTTGTTCAGTTTGCATGATGACAAAGTCTCTCCAGCATTTCCTCCACATCATTTGCTGTCAAGTTACTTCCAATTTAAAAAGCCCTCAAATCACAAATCAGTCTAAACAGGCTCCACTATCCATGTTCCCCCTCGTGTCGCAGTTTTCCTTTGTGTGTAATTAACACACCAGTTAAAGACAGTTGAGTTAATTAAATGAACCTGCAGTTTGTTCAGGCTAACTGAATTAACTCAAACAGGGCCAAATACAAATAAAATGGATACAAATCAAACTTAGACTCATTACTCCAATGTAGGAAAGTAATGAGTGTTTTAGTACATCTTCACAAGATATGAATTGCCTTTGTTTTTGCACAGGATTCCTCACACTTAAACAACACAAACACCTTTCAGATGATCATATAACGACTTCAAACTGACTAATCAGAGCATTTTCTTAATGAAACCAAGCCAACACAAACTACCTCAAAGTTCTAAAGCATTTTATTTAACACTGGAAATCCTACCAAACCTGTTTCTGCAGAGTTTTCATCAGCAAAACAACATGCAACTTCTGCAAACTGCAAGCAAACAGTCACGTTTTACTCATTTAAACACTTGGAGACACTTTTACATTTTCACATCCACAACAACCATCTGTTTCATGACCCTGAAGTGAGCTGAATTCTCATAAAAATCACGTTTTCGTCATCAAAACATTCATTTACATTGCAGACGCGTGATTCTTGCCCTTCAGTGTTGCTCTGTGTGTGTGTGTGTGTGTGTGTGTGTGTGTGTGTGTGTGTGTGTGTGTGTGTGTGTTGATGCAGCTGTATCCTTGAACCTCCATGGCTGCAACATCATCCATCTTTGTCTCTGCTCGCACCAGTTAGGAGAGCTACACTGTACATGCACACACACTCACACACACACACACAAATACACACTCCCACACAATCACTGTATGCAAACACACAAACACACACACAGAATGCTGTTAGGAGAACTGCCATGTTTCACACACTCACACACACACACGCACACACACACACACACACAGCTGTCAAACGCTTTAATGTATACACACACACACACACACACACACACACAGATGCACATTATGTGTCGAGCTCTTGCTGTCTGCAGATTAAAACCTGGATGTCACATTTCACTCAGGGATAAACGGTTGAACAAAAGTGGAAATTATCTCGTGCCGACTGCAGGTGCTTCGACAGGCAGACAGACAGACAGACAGGCAGGCAGACAGACAGACAGACAGATGACGGCGAGACCCAAACCGACGCAGCCAGACGCCACGATTATACCCAGTATTTCTTCTAGCGAGCCTGTCGACGGGTTGGCAGACACTCTGCTGCCGTCCAAAAGAGCAATAGGAGCTGTCTGCCCCGTCTCACTGCCTGCTTGACTGCTGACACACACTCACTCACACACACTCACACACACACACACACTCACACACACACACATTCACACACAGAAATGTGCATACACTCAGGCAGGCGAGGATGGAAGTGTGAAGGCAGTCTGTAATGAATGCAAATACACAGACACACACGAGTCCAAGTCTGCTAAAACACTGATGATACAGATACACTCATGTTCATGTAGAGGCTCATTATGGGATGTAAGACTGTCTGTTTAGACTTAACTGTAACAGACAGCAAACTGACATTAAATATACAAAAGCATTTCTTATATTTTGACTCATGCAGTTTCAGAGCCGACTTCACGTGACACCGATGTTTATATTCATCTAACTGTAGTTATTTAGGGAGAATCATCTGCAGAAGTTCAGCCTTCAAGAGCATCTTGTTAAAACATTGCAACACAAACCAGATCAGAGGTTGACAGGAGCTTTAAGTTACTCACTCAGGAAACAACTTTAGGTGTCATAATGTACCAATATTATCAAAAAGTGTAAATTTAAGAATCCTAAAGTTTAAAAAAAGTCATAGCCTGTTTACTCTGCTGCTGCTTTGTGGGACGAGATACAAGACGAGCAGATGATTGACCAGAATAAAGGACGACTTTTATCTTCAAGCTGTGAGATTCCTCAATTTATCCTCAGCACTCAAAAGTGGTATTTTTATTTCATTTCAACCTTATTAATTATTTATACACTTACATAATTTTCTGTTTTGGTAGCATCATGAGGCAACAACAGCTGCATTTGATTCTGCAGTCATGTTTGATTTAAAGTTAGTTAAATTCGACCGATAGCAGTAATTTTTCAATAGATTTCATTAAGATAAGTGATTTTGTTGGCATGAATTCATTAATGTGGTCAAAAATCTGTTGCTGTAAAAGCTTTAAAGCAGCACGGTGACAACACACACTCACAGCACACAGCAGCAACATGCACTCACACACACTCACATGCACACACACAGACAGCACACAGGAGCAACATGCACTCACACACATTCACACACACTCACAGCACACAGTAGCAACATGCACTCACACACACAGCACACAGCAGCAACATGCACTCACACTCACAGCACACAGCAGCAACATGCACTCACACACATTCACACACACTTCAACATGCACTCACATGCACTCGCATGGATTCACATTCACAGCATACAATTGCAGCATGCACTCACACACACTCACATGCACTCACACGCACAGCACACAGCAGCAACATGCACTCACACACACTCACATGCACTCACATGCACTCACACACACAGCAGCAACATGCACTCACACACACCCACACACTTACACACACTCACATGCACTCACATGCACTCACATGCACCACAGCACACAGCAGCAACATGCACTCACACACACTCACATGCACTCACATGCTCTCACACACACAGCACACAGCAGCAACATGCACTAACACACACCCACACACTTACACACACTCACATGCACTTACACACACTCACATGCACTCACACGCACTCACATGCACCACAGCACACAGCAGCAACATGCACCCACATGCACTCACACACACTCACATGCACTCGCATACACTCAAACTCACTCACATGCACTCAAACACACCCACATGCACTTCTGCAACCTGCAACAGTGCAGCAGCCTGAGAGCAAAACCTGCAACAATCCATCATCATGTTCTCTGACTCACTGATGCCTCCGGCCTCCTCAGGCCCCGCCCCCCTTTATAATGTACCAAGTAAACTCTGAGGCAGCCCCACCCCCACTGACACAATCACACATCTCACACAGTGATTTAAACATTCAGCCTTACACACACACACACACAAACACACACACACCAACAGACAGAATTCAATTTTGTCGCAGCAAACTGCTTTTCACGGACATTCACGGCGCCGCGCCGCCGCCGTAAATGGAAATTTCATGCAGTTAAAGAAGGTCTTCCTCCAGTTTCAATAAGACACTTAATGACGTTTCTGACCCATTACAGACTTTTCAGACCTTCACTAGTCCAGGAAGGTGGAGGGAGAACAGACACGTCGTCTCAGGTGCAACCTGCCTTCTCTCAACGCTGCATTATGGAGTTTAACGCTCTGCTCAAGAGCACCGCGGTAGCTTTAATACAAGTAGGAAGAATGTTGGTTTACATGTTTATAACCAAATTATTGAACCTAACAGCAGTTTCATCATCAGCTTTAACGAACTCAACAAAACTTAAGTTTTCTCAAACCAAAGACAGAGTTATTAAGCTGCTTGAGTCCCAGTTAAAATATAAAAAAGTTTCTGTTGTGATTTATTAATTTGTATTTCCAGCTTAGATGAAAACATCATCAGCTGTTTAAAATATATACAGTTATATAAATAAAACAAATCTCATTGAGATTCACATCAACAGATTCCAGTTCAAATGCGTTTATTGGAATTCTGTGAAACGTAATAAAACCAAACTGTGACCTGCCTCAAGATGTTATTTATTGTTTGCATTCATATTCAACGACTCACATGTGTATTCAGAGACAGAGATGCATTTATTACAAAATAACAAGACACTTCACAAGACGTCTCCATTGAGTTCTTGTCTTTTCTTTTTACTTTGTGCAAAATTTGTCCAACAACATAACAGTCAGTTGTTTGGTCAAAATTGAAATATCAGTAAATATTTAACTGTTTTTCAATAAATTCTTCACAAACTCAGTTTTCAGACAATAGCTGCTCCACCAAAACCACCATGAGGTTTATGTTTCAGGTAAAATATCTTAACTTTTGAATGATTTGTGATGAAATTTGTTCATTTTATTACCAGGATGAAATTTTACAATTTTAAAAAATATATCATCTCTTGTTTGCTCCCATGTATGAGTACCTGCAAAGCCAATTATCCAATCAGCCCTGAACTTAAACTTTGGTGCTAATCATTAGGTGTTAGCATGCTTACAGGCTAAATTAATGTAAGTGGGTGAACATGAACAATATTCCTGTCAGACTGGAGTAGTTTTACTTTCTACATGTGAATTTATTAACTTTTAAAACAAACGTCATCTAACGAATCAACTTTGAGGTTCAGATCGATGTTTTCTTTTTGCAGCTGCTGCAGGTTTAATGACAAAAGGCTGAGTGATTAAGAAAACAAAAATCTGCTGCTTGTAGTTTGTGTGAAACTGAACTTGTGCCCGATTTTCTTCAATGTCAAAGTTTGCTGAAGAAACCTGAACCGACTCTGCACTCTGCTGCTCTGCCTGCAGGCTGTTTGCACCGTGCAGACACGCCAGGTGAAATGAATCCTGGGTCGTCATGTTTTATTTCTGCACTTCAGCTCCGTCAGAATGTGAACACTGACTGAAGCCGATGGCAGAAATTCAAAAGGTTTCTCTTTTCTTTGCTCCGGAGATCAGAGTGAACACTTTCAGGAAGCTGTGCATGAATGTTAGCACGGCCCTCTTGACCCGCCGCCATGAATATTTATCACGTTCAGCCTCCAATCATCTCATCTTCAAGCAGCTCGGCACTTCAGGTCTTTTCACATTCAGCCGCTGTTTCAAACATCTTTTAAAAAATTACATCTCATTCTTCTTCTGCACTTTATTTTCCATCTGAAGTTCATGATCACTTCCTCATTATCTTCTGCTGGGTTTTTAAACTACGGAATATTCTTGGTGATATAATGATTATTAAAAATTAAAATTTCATTTTCTTAAATAGTTGGATGTTAAACTTTGTTAGTCAAAGTGTTAATTTCAACTGGAGGAAATCGTTTTTTTTCATCGTTCAAATTTGCAAATATATAAGATTTTGCAGAATAATGTTTCACATAATTTCATTTTGTGGAAAGTAAATTTTCTTATTTTACATCAGGATTTTTTAAAAGAATGATAAATTGAGCGTAATAATGTTAAATCTTTGGGTTTTACATTCTTTTCCTGCTCTGATGACTCGTTACCACATTAAATCTGCACAGTTTTGAACTATTGACCAGGTTTCTCAACTAAACAGCAAAAAAATACAGAGGAAAAGTTTTGTCTTTTCAAAGTAAAATGTTCTCCTTCTCCTTTTAACCTTTCCACTGATGAAAATTACAGTGTCATGATTTTAAATGGGATTCGTGTCCCACTTGTGATTTGTTCCTGTAATTCGAGGGATCTGAAACTGATTAACGTCCAACTGCTGAAAACAAACCGGCTTCTGCATGTGAGAGACCGGCGCCAGTCTTTGTTTTCCGTTTTTCCAGCCAATGCCACTTGATTAATTACCGCAGAAGGACCGGAGGCTTCGAATGCTCATTATTTGACAAGCAAACAGGTTTTTTTTTCACAAAGCACATGAGTGCATATTAGAAATGTAATTTCTCACATTCATTGAACAATATTTCGACCACCCAAAACCATTTTAGCGCCTGCAGGGTGCTGAAACTTCCTGTGAAGAATTACTGAGGGAGTCTTTTCTCATTATATTCCGTATGCGGGTCCGTATTAATCCGGACACCCGTGAGGATTTCCTGTGAGGTTTTCCCTGCTTGAAAGCATCGTTCACATGGTGAGAGAGTCTTTTAAAAAAAACCTGCTAAATCATGAAAAGACTGCACTTTAGTCTGTAAATGCATTTCTTGTTTTCACTCAGCGGCTAAAAAAACATCTTAACTCAAGTGTTTTCCATCATTTTGAACCTTGATGCTGTTTTGGAAACGACCGACAGAAACGATGCACAAGCAGCAAAATGAACAGATCTGCATTTCTAACAAACTGCATGTGATACTTTTGTCCCTGTGAGTCTTTTTGTGGAAACCAAACTGATTCAGTTCCAGTTGTCGCCTCACGGTTGGTGATGTTTGCACGAAAGGGTTGAGCATGAAACAAACACTGTCATGTTTTCTTCCCTTCTTTCATGCTAAAGGAGATTTTTTTATTCGTCTTTACTGAGAAGATTTTCCGTCGTCTCTTTGTGCAGCTCCGTCCTTGTCATTCTACTGCCCTTTTGAAGTTGCACACAGATTTTCTTCAACCTTTGAGACGCCTGCGACTTATTTTCATGCAGCTGAGCTTCACCTGCAGGTCATGACACAAGGGAGCTTTGCGTTTGTTTGCATGTTGTTTTCATGCAGGTGACAATCCAGGAAGTGATGGCGATGCAGAGACGTTGATGATTCCTAACACTTAAAAACTTCAGTATCTGTGTTTCGATGCTGAGAAACTGACTGTTCGAAGCTTCTGTTACATGGAACAAACTGTTATTGTGTTTAGTTTTATTCCAGTCCTGTGGACCTTTATGAGTCGAACATGAAACTGTGAGATTTTTGCAAAAACTCTTGCGAGCGTCAGCAGGCGGTTTTGGGTTTGAACTTCTCTGTCAAGTTCTCATTTTTTTATTTCGCTCACAGCCTCTTTTGTGTCTTTTCTTGTGTTTAACAGAGAGTCTGCAGCTCGATGCATCGGGACTACAGAAGAAACTGAAAGACGGAGCTGTTGGAGAGAGATCAGTGTGACGCCACCAGCAGGAGGCAGCGAGTTCAGGAGTTCAGAACAAACATTAACACTGTTTGTGTTGGACGTGGTTGGACAAAACGCTTTAGAAACTACTTTGCTTTAATTCTTACTGGGATAGTTAGCAGAAAATCTCAAAAGTGTCTGCTTCAGAGGGATCATCATGTACTCTTGACGCTGATCGCCCCAGATGTTCCACAGATCCTCTTTCTAATTATGTTGCTGTAAAAATCTGTTAAGTTCTTTGCAAAAGGCCGAAGTTTAGAGGAAAAACCTATTATTCTAACTAATAAATCTAATTCTAAATTATATTCTAATTCTCTAACTCCTTGCTCTTTGTCCCTTCTGTCCAGTAAGCTCTTGAGTTCAAATTCAGCCTAATATTAGAACATAATGGGCGTTACTGGAGGTAAAAGGCTGCTGATGGTTTTAGTCTTGAGTCATTTCCACGTGGGACTCGTTGTTCGAGCATCAGCAGTGCATGTGCATCCTCCTCACTGCTGCAGCTGCACGTCTGCCGTGTCCTTGCTTTCTCCTCTCACTTTCCTTTGATAATGGCCATCAATAATAACGATGACACTATTTTTATCTTCGTTCAGAAGGAGAGAATCTGAGAGAACCGCAGGAAAAATGTCACCCTTCGCCTGATGCTTATTATTCCACGTATGTGACATAATCTACGGATGTCGACACTGAAACGGAAGTGAAAGGTGTGATGTTGCAGGTGTGATGTTCATTTCACCATAAATAGATCATTTTTTCAATTTTTTGCTGAGAAATGTGCGTCACAGCAGAAACAACACGTCTGCTCTGATCTGATCACATGCAGACAGAACAATGCAAATCAAGAGGTTGCACACATGTTGTTTGTGCAGGCAACTCCCAGTGCACAGTGGGAAAAAAACAATACAGAGTTATTTTTTAACCAAATTTCCCACAAAACACTCATAAGAGGCACAAAAAAGCCTTAAATGTTGCTAAAAACAGTCACAAATTACAATAAAGTGCCAATAAAGAGTAAAAACTGGCACAGCTGGACTCTTCAGCACTGTTTCCCTCTCAGGTTCTGCAGCCTTTCATCCCCACCAACACACACACCTCACATTATTTTACATCCAAACTGCTGACTGCGTCCACCAGCTTCGTTCCCCAGGGGCATAAAAAAAGCTTTTAGCAGTGCGAGACAGTTAAAATACGTATCAGCTCCTCATTCATGTCCACTCCGGCTCCTCCTCCTCGCTTTGCTGATTCATGCACTTTCCGTCTGGTTGCCACACACATTTCTCTTCGCTCGGGGCAGATCTCATCACGTCTCCTAACACTTCTGCCTACAACGTTTCCTCTGCTGCTCTGAAACCTTCCTCATCTCTTTCCAAAAAAAAAAACAAGAAAAACATCACAGTCCCAAAACCACAAAGCCGCCGGTTCGTCGGCTCTGCAGCTTCGTCTCAGTGTGAGGCGACGTTCTCGGTGACAGTCGACTCAGTGACGCAGCTTCTCTTATTATGTCTTTCTCTCCCGGAGGAAAAACACTTTTAGCACCTCGTCTGCAAGGAAATCAGCTAATTAAGTAATTTCATCTTAAGATGTTTTCACAGGCTTCCTCCTGCTGCTCAGAGGCTCTGCAGGTTGCAAAGAAATGGCGACCAGTGATTCAAGAATCAATTTTATATTAAAATTTAACAATTAGATTGAATTTTAAGCAAAAATTCCACGAAGCACTGAGATGAGAAATGACTGAAGACTGTTGCAAATCAAAGTCTTCATGCATATCTTCTGGTTTATTGTAATAAAAGTGGATTAATTACAGGTCATTCTCCTTTTTTTTTAGCACAAATTTGCTATAAAAATGACCTAACTGCCTGACGATGAGGAAACTTATCTTCAGCGGTTTGTCTCCTGTGTTCTTCTGGAAACTGTAGCACTCATTTACCCACAAGGCCTTGTTTTTCCCACCAACTGGTCTGTTATTGAACGCATCAAAAAAGCAGTCCGGAGGGGAAACAAAGAAACACGAAAACGGAGAGCGTTTGACAGATATACGAAGACGAGAACGAGCCCGACTTTGTTGTGACATCTTCAATTACTTTAATTAACGCTGGATCCATTTTCATAAGATGTCAAACTGAAGAGAAGCTGATGGTTGTTAATGAGACATTCAGGGAGTGAATGTTGTTTAATAATTCACAGAAGATCCTATGTGGTTTCATTCAATGCTCTTTTTTCTTTTTTTTCTTTTAACTCTGAATTAAAGTCAGTTTCTTTTCTTTGTGCTCAGATTTTCACTCAGCTGCATCTGTTTTTTTTTTTTTACAGGCTCTTTATTATCAAAGTTAGTTTGAATGAGGTTCAGTTCATTCTGGGATGCGAGTGAAAGCGTAAAAAAAAAGTCACGAGCCTCAAAAAATAAATATATTTACCACAGCACACAGACGCATTCAAATTCTAAAATAAACCGAAGTCGTGTCGACAGAAGATGCATATTAACTTGTTTTTGACTTCATTCACTGTCTGATATCTCATCTCGTTATTGGGAAAACCGCCGACTCAGCCATGTTTCATCCGAAAAAACACGGATTTTTCAGTTTTCTGCAGCTTCAGTCTTCAATTTTTAACAATATTCACCACATTTGTTCCAACAGTTTGTATCAACATGTGACACATTTCTGGTTTCATGTGAGGTTTAAGGAGATGGTGATGGTTTGACAAACAGGAGATCATGTTCCAGAAAACATCAAGCTCCTCAGTTTCAGCTGGAAAACATGAGCGACTGTCAGGACATTTTACAGCCACCAAGATGCTTTTAAAAGGAGACAATGGAGGAAATTCCAGCTTTGTTTCTACTGACATAACTGGCTGTTTTTAAGGAAATGATGGAAAAGTTTTCTGAGCACTTTTGTGGTTCAGTATCAAGTGTTTTTAAGTCAACAGTGACAACAAAAGTCATGATTTTATAACTAAATATTGTGAGTTTCGGTGAAAATATAATCGTTCCTACCCAAACCGAGCAGCTCTCAGTCCAAACAAAGAAAGCATGATGACATCATGTAGCAGCGCTGGATCATGGGATTTGTTTGTTTCAGATGTGAATTGGTGTGACTGACTCCAGCAGAAACATTCAGAGACGAGTTCAGTGTATTAAAGCTTGATTCATGTTAAGTTTATTCATGTTTGCTGACTTCCTTCCTCCCTTTCTGACCCTGAAGGTTACAGACAGGAGACTGAATGAAACGTTACCTTCAAGAAAATCACAGATTTTTTCTCTGAGTTTTATAATGATTACATTCACAGACAGAAAACATCTTTCTTGTTACGGTATGTGATGATTATGAGCGTTTCATTTGTGGTATGTGCTGAAAGATTTTGTCCGACACAAAACTCCTGCTGGTTCCAGATAAACAGGCGGCCTCGGGACGACACGTCGCAGCAAATAAAACTGATTATGAAACATGAGTTCATGTGCTCTCGCAGACGGTGGCCTACATTTTTAATATATGGTGAATTTTTTAAACATTTATTCCTGTGATACAGAGTTGTAGGTGTGAGCTTCTGCAGCAGCAGCAGCAGCAGTCAAACACAAGAATAAATCTGTGCACCTCTTTAAAGTTTAATGATGTGAACGAGGTTTCATGCACATCCCAGTTTGGATTCATGCATCCTGCATCCACACGTGTCATCTGCAGTACAGATGAAGAGAAACGTGTGTGTTGTTTGCTCCTTTAGGTGAAGAAAGTTGCCTGATCTCCAGTGATTTTTTTATATTTATGAATATTAAATGATGGTGCAGTTTTACAGATGATTTCTCTCTTTTACTGTGAAGGACGTTGCAGTTAAACACAACAAAACTAAACTGTAGCTACAGGAAATACCTGAATGTGACAAGAATAGGACGAAACATTACAAAAATGGATCTGCAGCTGCTTTTTTATTCCACCAGAGAAGATGATGCAGCAAAAAAATTGTAAAATAAGCTCACAAAGTTAATATTTAAACCAGTTGATTCATTTAAACTTGCAAACATGGATGCTGGAGGTCTTGTAAAGAGCAAAAAGACAGCAGATCTGAAGTCTGCTTTCTTTAATTCATTTATGAGCTCCAATGATTTTTAATCCTCTCCATCAGAAAAGAGCTGCATTGCAGAGGGCTACTTTAAACCATTTAAGCGTAAATGCCACCCGAATTCATCTTAATGAGAGGAAATCATTAGTTTGTGGGCTGAAAATCCCAGCAGGTCCGTTTCACCCGTGACCCTGAACATTTCAGCTCCACGTTCTGCTTTCAACTCAATGCAGATTATCCTCCAGAGGCAACACGGCTTTTCATATTTCTCTTGAAAACAGACGCACAGATGCCATCAACCTTTTTTTGTGTGTGTCTGTGTTTTCAAAATATTTGCATGAAAGCAATTTTGGCCCCGGAGCCGTCGGCGTGCACGCAGAGAGAGGCACGAAGGAATCTAACAAGATAAGTGATTGGACCCGAACTGAACGCGCAGCTGATGGTGCATGTTGGCGCTGAAAGTCTTTATTTTTCTGGTTTGCAGATGACAAGGATGCCCGGCTCACTGGGGTTAAGTTGGTCTAAGAAATGAAGTGAGATTCACTCATTCATGCATTCATGCATTCATAAAAACACACAAGCTGGTCAGCAATCAGCTCTGCAAACAAACACACACAAACACAAAAGACTGAAATCAAAGAGGTTTCTATCGTCTACCTGCTCGTTAACAGTGTGTGCATCCATGTTTTCACTCCGTCAGACACGATTCAAACTCAGTCAGACCGCTGAAAGGCCTCGTAATCAAGCTGCAGAAGTTGGATTTGTTGCAACAAAGATGGTGCATTCAAATCCGTCGGAGGGCTCGAGGAGATTAATGAGACACTCGGAGCTCAAAGTCATCAACAAAGACTTGCGCTCACCTCGCACGCACGCGCCGCCGTCATCAGCCATTAAACTCCGGTCTGTTTTTAGAAAAGAGGCGATGAATGAGAGTCAAGGTGAGTAAACACGAGCCGTGTTGAGTTGTGGGATTAAAAGACAGAGGCGGAGGAGAGAGAGAGAGAGAGAGAGAGAGACGGAGGGAGAAGGAGAAGGAGAAGCTTTTTCACTCCATCTGCTTTTTCTTAATGACTTGGTGTTTATTCGGCTCAGGATGCTAAACTTTAACCTCAGGGGAGCCGAGATTACAGGTCTGAGGGAGCGTCGCCCCCCCGTGAGTGTGTACAGAGTGTGTACAGAGTGTGTGTGAGTGTGTGTGTGTGTGTGTTTGTTTGCGGGGGTTTTAAATCAGCGTGACGGTCCACTCTCTCTCCGGAGGGCACGCTGTTAATGAACTCTGCCGGAGTCGTTATACAGTAACCACAGTTATCACAACTAATTATTTCACAATTACAATCTGTTATTAGTGTGACTGCGTCGCCGTTTCGGCTGCAATATGCGACCGCTTCAAATAAAAAACAACAAAACGAACGGATGCAAATTATCACTCCGTATCCCATCAGGCACCACAAGTCCACTTTAGTCATTTTATGGCTAAATCTGGTGATTTTTTTTATTTTCATTTAGACTGAAAGTAATTAAAATGAGACTGTTTACATCCGTTTACAAGAATAAAAACTGTAATAAATCATTGAAAAGACACTTGCGAGTATTTGTTTTGACACGTTTTTGAGTTTGTCTCACTGTATTTTTTATATTATTCGTCTCAGATCCTTTTGGTTGCAGACAGAAGGGAAGTGTGTGTTCAAAGAGAAGATAAACTTCCAAACTTCACTGTGAGTTTCTGCAGAGTCTCTGTCGCGTCACATCACCGAACAGAAACCAAACAGACAAAATAAGATCATTTAACCCTTTTTTCATTAAGTTCCTTTGTATTTTAATCAGTGCAGCTCTCCACACAAACCCTTTTATAACTCAATGATCCGTGACCAGGAAGTTCGAGTCAATTTTCCTCCATTTTATAAGTTTAACAGTCAGATTAGTCATCAGATTTGCTGCTTTCTGCAAACAACTCCTCTTTATCTTTATGTAAATGAGTAGACTTGTGTCATTCAGAGGACGAGGGGACATGACGAAAGCCAAACGATATACGATCAATCCAAATGTAAAGAAACATAAAGTTTTATCACAGTACAGCAGTCGGTTGTTTGTTGGACCAACAACACGTGATGGACTGAAACCTGCTGCTTCGAACCTTCAAACTTTATCAAAAAACTAACGTTCTGTTCTACACAGTTTAGTTTAAACTTTTCACTGAATGTAGAACTTCTCAAAAAAAGTTTCTCAGTTGCAAATCAATTAAATTAAACTTTAATGACACAACAGCAGCAGATGAAACACGTGTTGAATCTCTATGAAAACGTCCCTGAGTGAAGTGAACATGAAACCACTGAGATCTGCTCCTCTTTTATTTAAAAATAGAAATGTTTGTGTGTTTTGGCAAATGGTTTGAAATGCAAATGGCTGCTGAGCTCAATGTAAAGATGGTGAAGTGATGAAGGGCTGAGAGGGAGAAGCGGGTCAACACACACCAGGCTGCAAACACACCAGGCTGCAAACACACCAGGCTGCAAACACACTGAGAGGCTGCAAACACACCAGGCTGCAAACACACTGAGAGGCTGCAAACACACCAGGCTGCAAACACACTGAGAGGCTGGAAAATGAGTAAAATCTCTGTCATCAAATGCAGAGAGAAAGAGGGAGGGAAGAGATGTGGCTGAAAGAGGACGGCAATAAAAGAGAGAGAAGAAGAAATAAAGCAAGATTTAAAGGAGTGTAAAAGGGGAAAAGTCCCGAGGGAAGTTAAACCAGAGAGAGGAAAGAAGGAGGGAAAGAGAGGAGAGCAGGAGGAGAGAGGCTGGGATAGAAAAGATGAAAGATGGCTAAAACAAGCAGAGAATAGAGAAAAGATAGAAGTGAAGATGGATGGATGGATGGATGGAGAGTGTAAAGGCTGTAAGAGAGAAACAAGAGGAGTCAGGAGATCTAAGGCAAGGATGGAAGGAAGGAAGGATAAAAAGAAGAAAAGGATTGGGAAGAGCATGGAAAGGAAAGAGGATGAATGTTTGGGATGAGTGAATGATAGATGAAGAGGATGGAGAGAATAAATTAAAGTCCAATACTCTGAAGGGAAGCAGGAAAGAAGCAAAGCTGAAGGAGAGAAGGAAGAAAGAAATGAAGCATGAAGAAAGGCAGGGATGAAGGACGGAGCAGAGAAAAGGAAAAAGGAGTGTGTGAAGGAGTGATTAAAGAGTGAGGAAGAGGAGCTGAGGGAAGGATGGAGGGATGAAGGATGGAGAGGTGTGCAGAGAGGAAGAAAGAAGAGGAAAAACAAAAATAATCCTGAGGGGAAACAAAAGTTTGAGCTGCGGTGGGTTTTTTTCCACCAGCTCTTCGTCTTTCAGGTCGAAACCGACTGATTCATCAGTCAGCACTGCTCATCGTCCTGCTGTCAGATTCGCCCGCGGGGCTGCCAGTCAAAAAAACAGGCAGCCAATAAACCACCTGGCACATAACAAACCCCCCCCCAACTCTTCTTCATGCGTGAGGAAACAGGCAGTCGATCCGAGGAGGAAGAGCGACGAGGCAGCTGTGGTGACGCGGCGCAGAAGGTCGAGTCAAACGCCAGCATCTGTCTGCAGATGTGCTGTTAAAAAAAATCACCTCACCGTCTCCTGATGTCATTAAACGCCCCAAAAAAGT
The DNA here is from genome assembly GCA_029814765.1 of Acanthurus leucopareius. NCBI lineage: Eukaryota > Metazoa > Chordata > Actinopteri > Acanthuriformes > Acanthuridae > Acanthurus > Acanthurus leucopareius. Next base: position 1,631,121 of record JAQMCX010000018.1, on the reverse strand, counting down.
GGTTTTTTTACCTCCAGTAAGAGAGGAGGAGGAGGAGGAAGAGGAGAGGGTGGGAGGGGTGTTTGCGATCAGAGCGTTCGAGCCAAATGTTCAAACTGCGGCTCCGATAAGCAATTTATGGCCCTCGATTAAAGCGCAGTGTTCAAACAGAGGAGGGGAGCCATCTGCCTGCACACTTCAGCCCTCTTGTGCTCACATGTGTCAGAGAACAAGCCCATTAGAGGCCATACGCTGCCAATCTCCGGCAAAGACCGACGGCTCCGCGCCGCTCGCTGGCTGTTCTGCAGGACTCAGGACGGAAACGCTGCTGGGTCTGAATCCCTGGATGAATCCGAGCAAAGAAAGCAAGCAAAGCACCGTCCATCCACGCAGCTTCGACTGACACAAAGGAGGATGGAAGTTCTGAATGTGTCGTCTGATCTGGTTCAAACAGATAAGGAGCCATGAAGACGCTGAGCCACCGAACGTGGCGTCAGAGAGGCCGTGTGGTTGCGTTTAAAGGTCTCAGGACTCATTTTATGTCTATGTGAAGTCAAATGGTAAACTCTTCCATGCATCAGTCTGTTCGCACAAAACACCTTAAGATTAAGTTTTTCCTTAAAATCTGAGTTAAGGAAGTTTGATGCAACTGATTTTATTCTTCTAAAGTTTCCCAAAGTTCAGTCGAACTTAAAGAAACTTTGCAATAAAACAGCGTTGCTCTTATTTAACGTTTCCGGCTGCTCATAAAGAGCAACAGACGGTCTGTTTTTTTTTTTGTTTTTTTTTTAACTGCAACATGTGGACGTGGTAACCCGCAGGAGTAAACACCGTAGCCGAGCAGCTGTGCAGCTGGATGCTCTCCCTGCCCCGACAGCCTTCAGAAACGGAGGTTAAAGCCTCACGAGTCCCTGAAGGCAGCAGCAAAAAAAACCCATCAACCACATCCTTGAAGACCGTCCAACTGCGGCGCTGGCAGCCGGCTGGCTCGCCATCACAGCTCAACCAGATGGTAAAGGTGACAAAAGGTGCCAAAGGGGATTATACTATGTGTGTGTGTGTCTCTATGTGTGTGTGTGTGTGTGTGTGTGTGTGTGAGCGGAGGGGATTAAGGCATATTTTCACAATGTGTTTTGTGTTCGATTCTCCTCGTGACACCTGCTTTGCCCATAACAACATAATATCCGTTCTCTCCGCGGCCCCATCTGTCCACCTGTGGGTGAGATTTAATTCGGTCACAGAGACGCTTTCTGTAAGTGACACCCACCTAAACGCAGTCATTTGGAAGGTGTTGCATTTGCATACAAACGAGAACAATGCGGCTTCGATTCCTCCTCCTCAGAAGAAGAAAAGGCTGTAAAATGAACAGCAGCCAGATTTTCTGCAGCAGAAAACATCCGAACCAGAAGCCACCGCAACACGTCACCATCCATCATCTGCCGGTTCTGCTCTGATAATCGAGTCAGAGGGCGAAATAATGAAAACAAGGCGGCAAAAAAACTCAGTTTTATCAGGTTAACTTTGAACGTTGAGACCAACAGTTCACTTAAACACAAATATCTGCCGAACAGGCTTCAGTTACAGCGATAAAAACAAAATATGCAGTTTGACGATGTCGTTAAGTAGCTTTGAATCATGGGATTTGTTGGGATCATATTTCCACCTGACAGGTAAGAAACCTTCACAGATGAGGAAATTTTTATTGCATTTCATTTAGACAAAATGAAATGCAATTTAAATGATAAGATACTACATTTCTCTGAGTTTGAACATTGTTGAACATTTTGGAAGGTCTAAGTACAATTTAAAACAGAAATTTATTGCAAATTTTTCTTTTAAAACAAGTTTAAGAGATGATCTAAGCAGTGAGGTCATTTAAAGAGTCGCTAATACAAATAAAGTTGTTTTTTTAAAAAATGTTTTTGATTCGAGTGCAGAAATCTGTTTTAATACTCAGACACACTTTGACTGGTTCACTTCTTCAGGTCACTTCCTGTTGACAGTTAGCAGATAAAATCACAGAGTGCAATTTTAAGGTCCTCAGATCTCGTTCTTGCTACTCAGTTTTGTGCAACCTGAGAAAAACAAAACGTCTTTAGTTTCCTCACATCCATCCGTGATCTCACCCAAACTCTCAACTGTTTCCTCCTTTTTTTGGCTTTTTCAGCACAAATGTTGCTGCATATAAACAGAACGAGCTGCTGTTTGCCATCTGTGTTTGTTTTGGTACGAGAACATGAGACAAGTTGCGTTCGGGGTCGTCTGTAAACCAGAGCTTCTGTGGTTACTGACCCGTCGTTCAGCGTCTGTGCTTCGTCCTGACTGACTGCGGTTTGCAGGGTTTCGTCAGATGATTAAACAAGTTCATCAAAAAGCAAATTGATGAGATGTGAGATAATCCCAGAGGGATGCAGATGATTGGCTGCAGACTTTTGTGGATTTTCGTCTCAAACTGCCTTTAAGTTCAGATGATGAAGTGATAAATACTCGTCTGACACTGCAGAGTCCAGATCGTGTTGCTGTCTGTGTTTATTAGCATCGTCGGTGTTTTAATCTGACATGAAGTTCAGCTTCCTGTGTTTCTCTGTTCAAATGAGTTTGGTGTTAGAAATAAAAAAACAAGACATCAGAGTAAGATTTTAACATCCTCCTCTTTAATAATTTGTTTTTTTTCCTGTTTGCAGAAGCATGTCATGTCCTTGAGAAGATAAAAACGCTGTTTTTCAGCTTTTTGCACCGTAATATTGGAAGATTTCTGCTGAAAAACTAGTCAGTTTGTTTTTCCTAATGAGGCTGAAGTGGCACAAAAATCAGACAAAAGATTTTACACACTGTATTAACGGCTGCACTGTGTTGCATTTAAACTGCCAATTAACAATGCAGATAACGATCTCTGTCGGATTGAAACGCTGATTAATGTTTTGTTGGACTGTGTTGATTTTTTTGTCCTATTCTTGCTCCTGTAGTTTGATTTCTGAACCTGTAGAAGTGGATTCGACGTGCTGCTTCCTGTTTGAAGTGACAGTCGCACCTGCATGTTTGTCAGCTGGTTAAAACACATTACATGCACTAATGAGGACTGGCTTTGCTTTTGATTTCACACGGATTCATTAGCTTAAAAAAAAGGTACTTATTCACCGAAGCTTCCTTCTAATATTTGACTTTTACAGCATCAAAGAGATTTGGTTTTGAATATAAAACACATTATAAATTTAAGAGACATCGCAACATCAAAACATTTTACAAACCCTGTTATGAGCCTTTTTATTTTTCATGTCACATGCATGACAAAAGAACCTTCTGAAGGATTTTTTGGACCCCGTTCGTGTCTCGGTACAGTGTTTCTCTTAGCAAACTTCAAAGAACTTGTATCCAGGTGTTTGCACAAGAACTCAGAAGAGGAGAACAGAAATCAATAAGCAGCAAGGTTATTTGTTCTGGGTGAAGATGGAGACCTGTGAGCGCCGTCAGATCCACTCTGCTGAAGGTGAAAAGACAAAAAAAAACAACCTATCTTTTATTCATGGACGTGCAGTTTTACTGTAAAGCTCCGCAGCATCATGAAGCTTAAACAAGCTGATCAGAAAATGAGCCAAAATTCAGGAGCATCAGTTAGATAAGAAAAACAAACAAAAAAAGTGTGTGTGTGTGTGTGTGTGTGCATGATTTGGGGTTTGCGTGCTCCGCCTCTGAGTCGGTTATCATCGCAAAGTCCTCCTGCATTATTTACGAGCCTGTCAAACGACATGCAGAGAGGACGAGACGACACGGGAGAAGCAGCTCGAGATGCTTCAACGCATTTGCAGAGTTAATCTGAGCTGCGGACGCGTCGCCGGGCTGCTCGCCGAGACCAGCCGCCGCCGCTCAGCTGATTGCACCCGCATCAGGAAAGATAGGCGGCCTTATATTCAGGCTAACACCCGGGCTGGTGGATGGTGATGTGGTGGAGCTCCTGCTGAGCTGAGTGAAGGTTCAGCCTCTCTGGTTGGTTACTGTACGAGGTCTGCAGCAGCATAACGAGCAGATCTGATACTCTCATTACTGAAGTTATGACTCCATGTTTGATTAGAGTCGCTACTATAAACCGCTAATAAACACGACATCTGTTATTTGTTTGTTCCTCCTGTTAACATTCACACTGTCATCCTAACCCAACATGGCATCGATATAAAGCACTAAAATCCCCTTTTCTTTAGTCATGCATGTAACATGTCACTGCTCTGCTCACTGTAACAGTCTGCAGCTGCTAACGGTGTTAGCGTAGCATCTTTCACGCCACCACTGTTTGCACTTGTAGAGCAGAAGTTATCACAGTCGCTCCTCAGACTCTGCTGCACCGAACACTGTGTGTCTGCAGAAAGTGTCGAGGTCGGCACTTTTAGATGCAAGATATCAGTTTTTTTTAGTTCAACTGTGTCGATGTAATCAGCTGTTTAACATTAACTGACTGAGCTGAACTGAAAATGCCACAGATCACATTGATCGTGTGAACCTGAGTCATTGCCGTTTTCAGAAAGTGTGAATGAACATAAAGGTCAGTCATCGTTTCAGAAGACGACGCCATCGTCAGCCATGTTGGCTCGTGTTATCCTGACTGTCTGACAGGTGGAGTCATTCAGCTGCTGCATCCAGGGACAAAAAAGTTGCACGTCCAGCAAAGACAACAGCACATGATGCAAAATTATGCATTTAAAAGGAGCTTAAAAAAAAGTGAAACTAAAGCAGGCAACATGTATCATTAAACTTTAAAAGTCTGTCTGAACAAGAGCCAAAAGTGTCGACAGCTTTGATACGACAGCAGCCAGGAGGGGAAACACAACGAGAGCGCAGCTGTTTGAAGTCGGCTGCTGCCCTGAAAGTGATGCAGCCTAAACTTTCCCTGCACTCTGAGCTCCGTCCAGACCGAACCTGCTCTCATCCGGAGCTCCGTCCAGACCGAACCTGCTCTCATCCGGACGTTTTTATGAAGAAACTGGACATCTTCACCTCACTGTCTCTTCTGAAAGCAACATAAAACAACCTGATCTTTTCAATCTGCATACAAATAACAACTTAACAACGCTTTTCTCTGCAGCACTTATGGTAATCTGATTACCTTCAGTGGAGAGCAGATCCATCGTCAGGTGACCAACAGCAGAAGCACAACAAAGGAGTTCCTTCTAACAAGATTAACTCGATTAATGATATGAAACAGTTTCAGTTTTGTCAAGTTTGGGCGACAAATCTGCTTGTTATGTTTTGAAAGATTTCATATGTGAATCAGGTTCAAGACATTTCACAGGAAACACAAACACCAAGTTATGATTGTTGGTCTCCTAAAGTTTTGTGTTCGTTTGACTCATCAACCTAAAAAAGCCTTTAAAAACAGAAAAAGACAACACTTTCTGTGTGTCAGATCACAACAAGATGATTCAAAATATAAGACGGTATCTTGCTTTATATCAGATTATTATAATAATGATATAATGAGGAGATCTGCTTTATTCTTTGTCACCTCACGTTTTTTATTCATGGTGTTTAGATGCATCTGCTCTCCACACAGGAAGGTGTGTGCCATGAAAATTATTTGTTTGCACATTAAAAAGACTAAATTGGACAATAAAGCCAGATGGCAAACTTTCATTTCGATTTTATTGTTTGTTATATTAAAATGATAAAGTTTGGTTGGTTTTTATTTGAAGTCGTTCACATTGTTCAAACTGTGAACAATATATGCACTTATTGACGCAATATTATCTGAAAGAACACAAGACACAACACAAATTTCCTGAAATAATAGAAAAAATGAAGAAAAATAAAGAGAAACAAAACGGTGCAAATGAAAGCATTTGCTGCAGAGGAGTCGGTTCTTTATGAGCGAGTTAAAGGGGCACAAAAGCCCCGAGCTCGAGCAGCGAAGAGACGAGTAAACAAACCCCAAACAATTATCGAATTGTTTTCGGTCTCTTCGCTCACAAACACCTTAAACAGTGCGGAGTGAGCATGGGAAACAAAGTGCAAATTGTCTTTTGTCTAACGTCGGCCCAGTCATTTTCAGAAACAATTCAAATCCCCCCGAAGAGACGCTGCCTCCCCTGCACCAGAACCTCTCATTGATTTGCGGCATCGTTCCAATAATTAGGAAAAACACACTGAATCTGGGACGATTCGGGCTCGAGGTTCACAAAGAGACGCCACCGACACTTGTGGGGACGCGTGTGTGAACCGAGGTAATTTACAACACAACAACACGAAGGTTTGGGACTTGAGAAGCTTTTCTGTTAATGCAAAAGGCAACAAAACAGCAGAAAAAACATTCAGAGAGCCTCCGAAGTTCTGTGATTCAGTCCTCAGACGCTCGCAGGAGTCCGTAACTTTTCATGTCAGGTTCTCAGCCTGCGTGTTTTTGAGTGTGTTACAGCAGAAGGTACGGCTCTTACATCAGCGGCGGCGTTACGAGCATCAGTAGAAAGGAGTTGGGTAAAGGTCAAAGTCAGGGAGACATAATAATATTCCCGTTGCAATGAAACGATCATCACAGAAGCAAAAAAAAAGTCAGTTTGTGGAGACATCTGAGGCAAATTAGAGCACATTCTGCAGAAAATAGAAGAGACATAAGAGGGAACATGGGGACTGTTTTGTCTTATTGTGCCCATAAACAGAATGCAAGTAAAAGTTTGCCTCCAGCACCGTGAAATGAAAATAAGAGCTCACTTCATACCTGCAGTAGGAACGACGGGAGCAATTTGAAGGGTGAAAGCTGCTGCACTGTCGCTTCAATTGCTTGATCACTGCGCAGCACTACAGCAATTCTATTAAAAGAGTCACTCGGCTCTAATGTAAAAGCACCTGAAAACAAGGTAGAAAAACTATATTTTTTGTGTGTTTGTTCCTCTCTGTGTTTTAGTGTTTTTTCCGGCTCTTTGAGTTGAATCTCATCACTCTGATTCATCTCAACAAGCACCGAACAAACACAGACGTAGTTAGAAACTGCATGCTAACACGTTTCACACATTAGGTCATCAGTCAGTGTTGTAAAGCTTGTGTCAACGCCTCCTGCTGGTCAGAACCTGTTTTAATGTTGCTATAAAGGTGAAGACCTTTCTCAGTTTATTTGGTTATAAATCCATCACCCTTTAAAAAGACAAATATGCTTCATTAGCGCTTCTTAAATTGTTAAATATTAATTTGTAGATTAAAAAAAGTGTTAGCAACATGTTTCTACAAAAGCTCCCTAATCCCACGAACGATGAAGCACGAACAAAACACAAAAACAGAAGTCTCACATGAATTGTTCTGACTGATAATGGATTTGCTTTTATCGCTGTAATTTGTTGGAAGCTGATAGAAGAAACAGGTTTTCAGGGCCTTTAACTCCGAACAGAGGAAAACGCAGGAGTGGCTTTTCTCTCTCTTCGGTCAGATGCTGCTGAGCTGAGGTTCCCTTGAGCAATGCGGTAGCTTGCACCTTCATTTGCTCGTGCAGAGCTGCAGGAGCGAGCAGATACGAACATGAGAGGACGGACGATGCTGCGAAAGGGAGCGTTCGCTCTGCAAAACTTCCTGCGGACACATGAGTCTCGAAAACGCCTCGTCGGCTTCTGACGGTGTAAATGTCATCAAACATATTTTCACACCGTTCTGCTCTCACCTGAGGCTGAGAGCTGCTTTGATTAAAATCTCCTGCATGCTCGTTTATAGTTCAGACAAATGGAAAAGAGCCCCTGCATGCATGTTGCCTCGTTTATGAGCCGACAGCAGAGCGAACGCTGCTTTGTTTCAGTCTGAAGCATGAGTCAGCAAACTTATGAGCTCAACAAATATACACAAACTTGAACCATTTCCAAACAGAAATCATAAGCAATAATAACTTTCCTTCATTTTAATTGATCGGCTTCAGTATAATATATCAAGATAATTTTCCCATTTAACAGTAAAACATCATAATTAAGACTAATGTCCCCCTGCAGCAGAAGTAGGTCAACCTCAGTGTCTGAGATTAACGTCTTCTTTACGATTGAACGTAGAAAGAAAAACCATTTTTAGCACTGGAACCACAACTGGGACCAGAACAGGGACAGATGTGGAGCAGAAAGTGGAAACACACCCCCCCCCCAGCTCTCCTGATGCATATAAATTACAGAACAAAACACCTTCGATTTGTCTGCAGCGGTGCAGCTTCACACACGCACGAGTCCAGAATGTTGACGTGGAGGTTCGAGCAGCCGGCGAGGACGAGAGCCCGGCAAATGAGTCTGTCTGCAGCGATCACGCGGCGTCGGATTCAAGCGTGACCTTGCAGCCAGACGCCGCCAACCTCAGTCCATGTTTAAGGGCCGACTGGGACGACGTGCCACCGTGCTCAATGCCTCCTCACCGAACACTTTTTATTTAGCATTTATTCATCAAACCTGAGAGTCTCTGCAGACCTTAAAAAAGTGCAGATATTTGCCGGATGGTTTTGACAAAACTATGCAAAACATTCAGGCTCAAAGCTGCTAATTTCCTCTGACGCGCTGCAAGAATTCTCCATTTCTAAGTCAATCAAATCCATTAATCATTCAGGTTATCGCTGTGAAAACTTTGTCTCTTTGTCTGTGCTGAAGCGTAACCAAGGTGAAGGGGAGCAGAACCTTCATCTGATGAAAAAAATGACGGCAGGAGCTCCAAATATGCATTTTTGTAAAAATGTCCAGAGCCATGAAAAGAGTCTGAGAGAAGAGCAGGTGAAAAGTTGTCACTTAAAGGTCCAATCACACAAAAACACGAAGTAACACCTGTTTTATCAGCTGCTTTCATAACTGCATCATTCAACCACGTTGATCTCCATCATCCAAAGAACCACGATGAAGTTTCAGCTTAAAATGAACCAGGTAATCAAAGCAAAGCCATGTTGAAACCTGGCTTCTATTTTCAAGGTAAAACATGAACTTAATTGCTAAAATGGACCATTTATTTTACAAGTATTTGCACACATGAGAGCATTCGTATACGTTCTTGCACACAGACCTTTATGAGCTGTGGGTGTGATGATTTCTCACATATATTTTTCACATATCAGCCCACATCACAGTCCTGAGCGAACTTTATTCTCTACCATCGTTTGTTCCGTATCAGCTGTGTGTGCATCTCTGTGTTTGTGCATTGAGAGCAACTGTTGCTTATTTACTCTTAAATAAAATAGAAAGAAAGGTTTTGTATTTCTGAGTTTGTGCAGGAAGTTTAAAGAAGCTTCGTCTCCTGAAGGTCGGTGCGTAAAAAGAGTCGCCCTTCCTGTTAAAAGTCGTGTATTTCTGTCAGATCGAGATGTGCTGTCGACAGTTCGATGCTGTCAGGGTCACTCAGTGCGTCTGATACATGAAAGATGTGTCCATTAATGGAAAAAAAAGAGAAACTGCATTTCTTCGGGGACATGAATGTGTTACACTCTGACTGATGCGGCCGCATGCAGGACGAACCTGCAGCAGTTCTGACCTCCAGCGATCCATTAAAAAAGTCTGCGTTCGTTACTTTGCTTTCTGCAACTTTTTCCCCATTTCTGTGCAGGTTGGATTGTTGTTTGCTTAATAAACTGAGTCTCAGGACGCTGGAGTTTGAATCTCGTTCCATTTATGTGCAAATTTATGAGATTAGCTTTGAGATCCGCTGGGAGTCTCCTCCTCCTCTGGTGCTCTGCTCGAGTCTTCTGGCCGCTGAGTTTATGGAGAAGGTTGGTTTCAGAGATGCATCGATTTTCTTTTTTTTAAAGTAAAAAGTTTGAGCAACAACGAGAAGCTCCAGGTTGTTTGAATGCTTTGGAACGATGGAAAAATTATTGAGTCTCTGAGGGAAGAAGAAGAAGAGGAGGAGGAGGTGAAGAGGAGGAAGGAGACCATGTGAAATATTCACTGACGTTATTGTAGGAATAAACTGCTAGAGGTGGACTTTATGAATGAGAGCAGATGGGAGATATTTACTCATCTGAAGGTGAACTGAGAAGTCAGAAGATGTTTTATTGCATCACTGACAGAGATGAGATAAGAAATAGAGAGAAGAGGAGATCTGACATCCAGAGACAGACAGGAAGGAGACACTTTGAGTAATGGCTGATAATTTTTCTGCAACAGACGGTTATGAAGTTTTCATCCTCCATCTTCTTCATGCAATGTCAATATTTGAAAGCTGTTAGTTGAAATGATCACTGAGGCTTTAAACTGCAGCTTTTTTTAAAGAAATAGTCTAAAAGTTTGATGTTGCTAATCAGGAAAATGTGAGAAACGTCTTGTTTTAGAGTATCTGTGGATTTTACTGAAGTTTTTATGTCAAGAAATCCAACAGGATGTCAGATGACTGCAGAACAACTACAGGCTGATTTATACGTCAAGAGTATTAACTGTTTTAAGATGTTGTGTTTGTTCACAAAGCAAATCACGAAACGATCGAAAGAAGTTCACTCAAGTTTGAAACGCATTAAAAATACGTAGTTGTTGTTCATTTAAAGATTTTCTTTTTCAATTCTTATTATTGTTTTCTCTTTATGCTGAACCATAAAGAGCTTCTCCTTTTTTTGGCTGAGGAATAAAATGTCTCCATGAAGTCGTGCAGTTCATCTGTAGGAGGTTTTGCATCGATGGCTGGAGGATTAAAGGACAAAAAAAGAGACAAACAGGAATAAAACGGAAAATTTAGAAATGAAACCAAGAAGCAAAAAGAGAGAGTAAGATTATTTTCTGCAGACGTTCGTACTCAGTGAAACATAAAGCAGCGGTCTATAGTCTACAGTTTAAGCATGAATAGACTCAATCACGGGGAAAATGAAACCTAATTGATGCTCTGCTAAAAAAAAAAAAAAAGAAATAAAAAACAGCCTGTTGTTCATGCAGCACTAAAACTCTCCGGAGATTTCGGACCAAATGAGTGTTTTCAGGTCAGAGCGATCCGAACTCTACGGAGGAGTTACAGGAAAACCCCGGAAAGATGAGAGGAGCAACAGCAGGTGGAGAGGAGGAGGAGGAGGAGGAGGTGGGGGGGGGGACTTACAGGAAGTGGATATAATACCGAACAAATGGGGGGGGGGGCTGAATGAACGCGGGGGGGTTATACGAAGCTTCCTGCAGCACTATGCTAAAGAGATCATACAAATTTCATACAGTTATTGCTTCGCTCGGTGTAAAATTTAACACTCCTCTCACTCCTGGTTCACTCAGCAAATCTACAACTACTATTCCACCTCTAACACACACACACACACACACACACACACACACACTAACACACACAGCTGCCAATTAGCTGCAGCTGTGGCATGTTGCACATGATGCTCGCCATCACTCTCCGCGCCAGCACATGATGCCAGCCAGATTAACACTAATGATGACAAGGCTGGCGGGTCATGTTACTGGCCTTTACGGGCTCATCTCATTCAAATTTCACTGCATTTTCAACGTGAGAGAAGTAACGAGGAATATTAAATAAAATTACATTATCCGTGCTTCACCCGTCGACTGTGTTTTAATGCTGTTGTTGAGTCCAGGCGGAGCAGCCGTTTTACACTTAATCTGAAAGGGTTAAAACACAGTGATAATCCATATTTGATGAGGTTGTGATGTTCAAATGTCAGAACTGAATGCAAAGAAATAAAACAGTACAATATTTCCCACTAAAATTTAAGTAAAGACATTCTCAAAATATGATGATGCTCAAGTCAAATTTGTGCTTACTGGAGTTTAAAATTCATTAATTTCAAGAGATTTTCAAGAAAAAGGAGAAACAAAATGAATAAAAGGGAGTTGAGAGAAGTAATTCTACAAATTTAGCACAACTTCAGTATGAAAATGGTCCTTTTTTTTTCTTTTTTATTGGGCGCAATTGTAGGTCTTTTGGGGAAATTTCAGAAAAAATTATGCTCATTTAACTAAGCAGTGTGCTGCGTTCGAAGACACTCTTTCATCACATTTACAGATAATTTTCCAGCATTTACTTGAATACAAATTCAGTAAAAAATCAGACTTTCAGTGCTTCCTCCCCTCTGAGCTCAAGGACGACGTGTTTTCAGTCAAAAGCTGATGTGCTCAATATGTTATGATTTTTTTTATATATTTTTAACATTTTCTGATCACTAGCTGCCACCATCTGTGATTTACAGTTTATTCGTTGATCTGAGGAGTTTTAATTACTTTATTTTCATCAGTTCTTGTGCTGTGAGTCAACTTAGTTCATTAATGATGTTTTTTTAATAAGATGGGTTTTAATTATAATGTAAAAAGTTTGTTTCTATGTGCACATGACATGAGAAATAGGCTGCAGTCTGACTAAATAAACCAGTAGGCCTTTATTTCCATTGTACTGCTGTTATGTCCTGTGAATCCCTTAAAGTTTTGTTTATTTCCAAAGAAAGCTTCCATACTGAATTTTCCCCAAATTGTGCAATTGTAGTTGTGCAGATTGTGTTCAAGTAGGTTGTTACTTTTTTTGCTGGCACTCTTGGTTGGTCTGACGTTAACATATAACTACTCAATTAAACCTACACTAATGTGTAACAGAAACAACTTTCCACTGATAAACTAACCTGAATTGCTAGTTGACACGATCGTACAAGAAACATAACAGATATAAGTGGTAAAATAACCCAAAATTAATGTAACATGAGCAAATATCATACAAGTCACACAATCAATGTGCATCTGTGTGAATGTAAAACAGTGCGTTGCTTAAAAAAAGAGCATGTAAGCTCAATGAAACCCCCCAAATGGAAAAAGACTGAACGAGTGATTGGAAAAAAAGACCAGTAAGAGGACTCAGACGTGTTCAAAGAGGGAGAGACAGAGTCAGGAGACAGGTAGACAGGTAGACAGGAAGACAGGAAGACAGGTATAGGCAGGAGAGGGAGAGATTTTTTGGGACGGAGATCCTTTTATTGTGTCTGCTGTTGTCATCTGGTGTCTTTCGCTGTCAGAAGACAGAAGGAATGAAGAGAAAAAAGGGGGGACGGTTACAGAAAGCAGACGTGAAGCTTTGAAAAACAAGTTGCAGAAAAATGGAGCAGTAACTCAAAACTGCTTTAGATGAAACCCGACGATGGAAACCTGCAACGGGCCGACTGTGTTTCACACTGACACACATTTAACACACACACATCATGCTTATATCATGCAAACATGGTGGTGGAGGATCATTAGCACCTGAATGTTTCATTTATCTTCAACCTTTTTGCATTGAAATGTCCGCCTCCGTTAATGTGCGTGTAGCAAAAGCATTAAAATCATTTACAGCGCAGTTTTTATTTAAGTCGAAGCCATTAGAAGCTTCCTGATCAAACGCAATAAACATAAATTATCTGATGAATCATTGTGGAAACGATTAAACTGTCTCTCCTGGTTCGGTACACAGTCGTTCTTTATTAAATTATACATACATTTAAAACGATCTCTGCAGGGGTCAGTGAAGCATCAGTTAATGTTGCGTAATTTTACGGCATTTTCGTCCTCCAGATTTTCCCGTGTGCAGTTTATTCCGGCTGAGGAGCTGCCCTGCCGGACTGAGAATGTGAATTATTTACCTCACACACACAGATAATCGCACTGAATCCTCTTTAATCAGAAAGCCGGACATGTCCTGAATGCACACGAACTCTCAAGGTCACTTTTTATCGGAGGTTAGAGAACAGGAGCCTTGAAAACAAACACCGAAGAGAAAGACTTATGAGAAAATGGAAGGTAGGAAGCAAAAGCGTTGATATACGTTTTAGTGTTTCTTGTCGCAGAGTGTTTTTGTGTCACAGTGACAAATGAACCGTCTTCACCTTTCCGCTTCTTCTCCCTTAGTTTCTTTTTTTAAAATCTTATATCACTTCTGTGTGTTTTTTGAAATTTTCCAGACCTGGTTTCTTCTTTTTCTAAACTTTTGAAGCTCAGATGCCTCTGATACCGTTCCTGCTCTCCACAGGATGAAAGAAAAACAGCATCACCTGAGTCCGTCAGCTGATTCAGTCACCTGTCCACCAAGCTTCTCCTGAATACCCAATCAGAGGTCTGCAAGGTTTCCTCCAGTCAATGTGATCAGGTGATCATCTCCACTATAACAGGGAGTTATAATCAATGAATCAAGTCTGAATTTCTTCTCAATACGTTTGACTTTTTCTGTTTCGTGTTCTGTGATGTTTTAGACGTTCACACCTGTAGCAAACACCTGCGCCTACAGACAGAAGGAGCTCAGTACAGAAGACAGGATGTGCTGAGCAAGTGTGACATAATTCTTATTTTTCTGAAGAGGCGGCGTGTCAAGATGCATCCTCTGAGCTGACTTACATAAAAACAAAAAAAACAGATAAGTTCGAGTCCTTTGAAACACAACAGATGTTCTAACGTGCTACAGATGTGTGTGTGTGTTTCTCTGCACACGTCCGGAGAAACTTCCGGAGTGAGACTACAAACACCAACACAGCAGACGAATGTGTGTGTGATTCAGGGTTTCACCGGAGATGAAACAACCTCCTTGTTCAGCAAATCTTCCCTGTGAACAAAGGTTTAAAGGAGGCCGTGTAGCGGCCAACTTTAATACCTCTATCACCGGCAGAACAAGCAGCAAATATGAAGGCAACATCCCTTTAAGGTTTAGAGCCAAAAGTCTTATCCAGAACAGCTGGCAGCAGGAATAATAAGCTTATAAGTCACTAAAATTTTAAAGAGGCGGTTATGCAGGAGTTCAGGGGTCACTTCCTTCTGCAGGAGGAGCAGCTTTAACCTTAAATGTCCTTGTTTCGAGCAGCAAGAAACCACAGAGTGTAAGAGGCAGGAAATCTCTCAGTCCGTCTGAATGTAATGATCAATTGTACACAGCTGATTGATTAAACAAAACCATTCTCATCTCCGCCTCGAGTGAACAAAGGGTGTTACTAAAGTGGGCGAAATGAGCAAATTAGAAGGGATTTAGGTAGAACTAAAGAGATCTTCTCAAGCAAATGGTGCTTATCATCCTATTAGCCTGCTGGACTGTGGGCAGATAGGGGGCATCTGCAGAAACTGCTTTGGGCAAAAAAAGGCTCCGAAGCTGCAGAAATTAAATTACAGCTACAACCAACAGCGTCTGCAGGAACTCATTTTTTTCCCCTCAGCAGAAGTAAATGAAATATGGCTCCACAGCGGCGTCTCGGTTGTTTCTCCAACAGGCTGATGATCAATTTGCCGTATGTGAGCCGTGAACTTGAACATACATGATTTGTGCAATACACATGTTGTGTTCATGTTCAGTGTTGCACAAAAGCTATTTATGTGTTGTAAATGTCAGAGCAGTTTCTCACTTCTGGTGACATAAATGCCACAAGCCAGCTGTGTGGCAGCGAAGGAGACTTTTTATTACTGATTTTCACGTGAGTTATTATTCGTACGTGGCAGCGTGGAATGATTATCAATCAATAAATCAGTTTGTATTTATGCAGTTCATCACTGTGTTTGTTATTGTTGTGTTGTAATGTCTCAAACATGGAACATAAGTGGATGCAGCTTTAAGTGAAAAGGGAAGCCAGTGCAGAAGTACTTGCATTCTCTCTAACGGCCTGCAGGGGGAGACTTCATAAAGAAATCTGATAGCATGTAAGCTAATGTGAAAATTACAGTAGCATTCATTTAAATTATTACAATTATTACATCGCTCAACATTTTCCTGATAAGTTTCTGATCTGAATCACTAGTTTCCAGTTTTCAGAAACAATAAGCAGAAGAAGAAGAAGAAGAAGAAGAAGATCACTTTGTAAACTGAGGTCTCACATGGAGAAGAATACGTGTTAATAAAGAGTATTTCTTGTTATAAACGAGTCACTACTGCTGCTCATTCTTAGATTCTCAGTCAGATCCAATCAGGAAGTGCAGCAATCTGTATTCCAATAAGCTCCGCCCTCTAGCTCAAATATGGTCACTTCTCTCTGATTGCAGGTCGTAAATGTGGGGAATCTAACAAATAGTTTTAATTTCAGTTTCCTGACTGTTTTGCCACCAAAATGAAAATAGATGGTGAGAATTGAAAGGGAAATAAGAGCTGATTTCAACATAAAACAACATACTTGATATCAAAACAACCAATATTTAGACAACAGCTACATTCAGCCGCTTCCTTGCTAACATTGTTGTAAGACAATGTTACGCAATACAGGATTTCTTGCAGCTGCTCCGCTCTGAACTGCACTGTCTTACATGTGCAAATGTAATATAGACTTTCTCTTTATTTGCAAAAGATGAAAGCAAGCAGTTTTTTTCCCAACGCATCATTATCAATATGATACTGGGTTGACCTAGATATGAATTTATGGCTTCAAACTGACTTTTGTAAGGTGAAATTTCATATATTTTCTTGCTAAGTATCTACATTTAGCTCAGAACGGACATTTTAAGCTTATACGTATTTCTAAAAGCACAGAGTCAATCAGTTTTTCTCAGTCGATGTTGTAATTTTAACCAACAGAAAGCTCGACAATTACAAAGATATACATATAATTTGTGTGAGCCGCTGCCGCTGCCATGTGCGTCCCTGCGCCGGCGTTGTGTTGTATTGATTGATTTTAACCATGTGAGCATTTAAGATGGTCTCATTGATGATCTTGTAAATTGAACTGTGGAAGCCTGCCGCTTATTTTTGCTCTGTCTTTTGTTTAAGAGAAGAGATGACGTTTTCTGGCACTGGCACAAATTACACTAGTATTTAGCTTGGCCATCGGCGAAATTACTGCTTCGACTTGAGAATGGATGCAGAAATCGATGCACCGAGTGCCATTAGAGAGGCAGAAGCACACACAGGCCTGATTTTGAAAAGCATTCAGCTCCATTCAGTTTCTCTGCAGAGAAATCCTGTGTTGGACATCACACGTTGCAGTGCTGCATCATGGATGTGCTGCCGTGCAGAAGTCTGCCGCATGCAGTCGTTCCTGTTATAACCCCGTAAAACCACGGCTGTCCTCTGTCAGCCAAAGAGCAGCTGGGGGTTAAGTTGCTGCGTGCCGGCACCTTGGCAGCAGCTCTTTAACTGAGGCACAAGTGTTACTCATTCAGTTTACATCATCTGGCCTGTGCGGGGACTCGAACCCCGTCTAATCAACTACACTGGATTCACCGCGCCTGAAGTCACTGCAACCTTCGAGAGGCGGCGTGAGGGCGAGGAGCTCGTCCAAACGGAGCACTGAAGCCTCTGTCAGTGTGAAGAGGAACCCTGGCATTTTCTCAACAGCATAAAAAAACAGAAATTGCCTCCCTCTCCAAAGCTCCTCTAACAATATTCAGCTTGGATTTTAGGAGAAAAGGGTGCTGAGGCTGGCTGCCGGCGCGAAGCCTACAAAGCCAAACATGTACAGTGGCTGCAGGGTAATAAGCAGCCAAGGCTGAGCTGAGCCGAGCTGACTGGATGGCTGGAAAGTAAAGAAGGAGAGAAAATCAAGAGAAGAGTGCAAAGAAAGGGCATGCAAATATAGAAGGAGATGGAGGGAGGAGAAAAGGACCCAAAGGAGGTGGAGGAGGAGGAGGAGAGGCGATGAAACAATCCTCAGGTGAAGCGACGCTACAGGTGCATCTCCTCTTTCATCTCCTCTTCTTTCCTGCTCTTCTTCTTCTCACCTCTCGCCCTCTGCAGCTCCGTGCCCTCGTCTCCCAGCGCTACATCAGAGGTGGGGGGGTTACAGGTGCACTGAACAAATCCTCCTCCACCTCCTCCACCTCCTCCTCCTCCTCCTCCTCCCTCCTCCTCAGTGGGCTCCAGTCGCATTAATTCCGTTGATGTAGATTTGCAGCGACAGGCCGGCCTGGTGAGCCCCTGGTTAGTTCACTGCAATTCCAGAATGTTCTGCTGAATGTCCTTTTGTTTTCCCCGTCATCTTCCTCCTCCTCCTCCTCCTCCACCTCCTCCTCTCGAGCCACCTCCCCCTTGTTTTGCAAGCTGGTGTCTGTCCTTACTGCTGCCGGCGTCTGATCCCTGACACATTTTTTTCCTCAAAATATCTGATGTGGCTGCTTGAATAATCCCAAGTGAGGGATTAGTGTGACACCTGACTCAGACAGTAACAAAGATGAAGAGTCTCTCTCCGCCCCTGCAGAGACCTGAGACCACAAACCTTCTTCTGAGAACATTTCATGTGCTCCTGTTATCCTACTTTGTGTTAAAAAAGCAGGTTACACACCAGCAGAGGAATTTATGTTCACCGAGAAGCAGCAACCCTAAATAGCTTTGAGTATTATGCAGCGATATCATTACTTTCCCCCCCGACTTTTGTGAATAAAACAGTTTCTGTCTGCCGGTTGAGGTTTATAATGCACCGTGTTAATGTGATGTCCTGGTTTTTTAAAATCTGGTTGCAGAACTGTTGCTGCATGTCATCCAGTCTTCTTCCTCCCAATCCTTCACTCTCACTGTGCACCTTAACGTAATCCACAAAGCAGAAAATACCAAAAAAAAAACTAACGCTGCAACTCAGAGAGTCAAAGAGCAAGAAATTCATTTCCAACAACTGTGATTCTGTTATATTTTTGTGCACGTGACGCCAAATGAACTTACAACATGATAATACGTTGGCAGGACTCTCGGCGGAGCCTCTCATGCTCTTTCATGAAAACTGTCAATTATCTCCAACAGCTGTGCTGATTAAAATCAAACCACCATTGTATCTGCGGATGGAGTGAATGATGGGAACAATAGTCGGCGGCACAAACCTGGTTACCGCTGATTTGATGACTAGCAGCTCAAAGCAGGTCAAAAAATTCTGACTAGCTCCTTTAAATGACTTACAGCGGATGTTTTTTTACCTCAGGGAGCAGGAAGTGGAACAATATGAAGAAGCTCAACTGCATATCTATATATTTAGTCCGCATTTTTGTGCTCAGTAAGAAAGGAAACACTCTTTACCGCATATTGTTGCAATGTTGATTTGTTGCATATTTATAGTTTTAATAAGCAGCATCTCTTTGCACCGGGCACTCCACAGTTTCCCACGGACCCGAGGCAGAGCTGTAATGAATATTTTTATGTTGTTAATGGTTCAAATGACTACGAGTGCGTGAGAGATGTCTTTCATAGTGATGAAGCCACAGAGAATCATCTCTCTGCAGCAGCTGAGGGGCTTTACAGCTTCCTTCAGCTCGCTGTTTTTATTTTACAACCTGCAACATAACTGCTTTTAGTTCGCTGTCGATGCCTTCATCACCGTCACACCACTGTACCTGTCCAACACCAGGCAGCAGACAAAGTCAGAGACTGGCTGTGAAATGTTGTGGAGCGGCAGACAGTTTTTCTGAGAATCAAAACAGAGCTGAAAGGAGAGCGAACAGGAGAATATTCAGTCAATCTACGACTGTTTGCCTGCAAAATGTCCTTATAAACTCAGAGAAACGATAACAGATCGGGCTTGTTTCTGTTGCACGCCCCCATGTGGCCAAAACAATCAATTAATGAGCTTTAAACACCAAAGAGTGCAATCAGGATCGGTTAGCATGAAAGCAGAACAAGCTAAATGCAAGATTCTGTTTCACCTGATTACTAAGCATCGATTCAGACATGCAGTTGTGCATTCAGCACAGCTGCAGCTGCACATTTTAATAAAGGCTGCCCATCTATCAACAGGGGCATTGTGATGTCAACCTGAGCTTATTTAATACGGCTGTGATGTGTTATAAAGCTAACTGACTAACACTGATGTGAAGCATTAAAGCACGTTGTCATTTAAATGCAGCTGAAAACAACATTTATGAAACCGAGGCACCTTTAAAAAATGTTCTGACCCAGATGTCGAGACGTCTCTGGACTTGCAAACAACCGGATCGATGAGTGTGAGCTGCGAGGTGATGAATACTGATGCTGATCGATGGCCAACGTGTGGCACAGAGTCCTGAACTCGCCTCCTTCAGTCCGAACATGTTCGGCCTTTATGAAATCAATCACTTCTGCTTTGATCCCAACGCAGATTTCTTACTGAGAATGAGGTCAAATTAAAGATCGTCTTTGATTAAACGTAAGGATTGATGTCGGTCATGTGTGAAGTCCGTTATTGGAAAACAGAGCGGTGGCTCTTTTGTGTTTTTCTGTGTTTTTTTGTGTTTTTTTCGCTCCCGCTGAGTCCGTGCCCGCTGGAAACACACTCTCCTGACATTGTGCCGCGTCCACCCGATGGCATATGTTAACTCGGCGTGCATCGATTAACTTTGACACTGCAGCATCTCGTCTCTTGTGGTTTCAGCAGCCACCGGCTCCTTTCCACCACCATCATCTCCTCCACCAGCTCCCTGCCAGCTTATCTCTCCTCTCCTTTCTTTTCCTTCCCTCTCCATCCTCTCTCCTTTTTTTTCTTTTTCTTCCTTCTCTAATCTTTCATCTCCATCTGAATCGACCCTCATCCATTTGTGTCCCACCTGCAGTTTCATCCTTTCCTTTTCTCCTTTATCTCTTCAATCCCTGTTTCCTTCCTTCCTTCCTTCCTTCCTTCTTTTCTCTTCCTCTCTTTCCTTCTCTCTCGTTCACACTGCTGGATGCTGGTGCACTTAGTTTCCTCTCCACGTTGTTGACACTCTGGCCTGAGTCCTGCATCAGATATGCTGAAGGAGTGTGTTTGTGTGTGTGTGTGTGTGTGTGTGTGTGTGTGTGTGTGTGTGAGGGCGGGGGGGGGCGTCATGTTCGAGCGTGATGAAACACACCCAAAGATGAATGCAAGTCCCTTCATCTCCTCGTTCTCAGCCGTCCATTCACAGAGGCTGATGCAGCTGATGAAGTGGAGAGGATGGAAGAAAAATATGAATGGACTGAGCGTTAAAGGGAGGGAACGGAGGGATGATGGAGAGGAGGGGAGGAGAGGGGAGGAGAACAGAGGGGGGGAGAGGGAGGACAAAGACTGTAGGAAGGAATGAGAAACAGAGAAAAGAAGGAAATGTGGATCAGATCTTGAAGAGAGAGAGAGAAACGAGGATGAAGAAGAGGAGGATGATTTGTATTGCAGGAAAGAAAAGAGATGAGGAAGAATAAAAGAGAACAGAAATCAAGGACAGAAAGAAAAGGGAAGGAAAAATATGCAGGAAAGCAGCAGAAAAAAGATACAAAGAAAACTGAAGCAGAGGAAGAAAAAGCGTAACAGGGTAAGAAAGAAAGAGAAGAAGAAAAATCAAATGAAAAGCAAACAAAGAAGAAGAAACAAATGATGGAGGTATAAAGACAGAAACAAGAAGCTTGGTAGTAAAAGAGAAGAAAAATGAGAGTATAAGTAAGAAAGAAGAGAGAGGAGTGAAGGATGGAAGGAAGGATAATTAGATACTAGGAAGTAAAGGAAGACCAAACACGATTAAGGAAGGGAAGAAAAGGAAGGACGAAGGGGGAGGAGAAGATTAGGAGGAGACATGATGGACAGAGGGAGGAAAAAAGAGAAAAACAGGAGAAAGCAATGGAAGGAAATAAAGGAGAGATGAGAGGAAAGAAGGGATGAAGGAGGAGAGGAAGTCTGA
>JAQMCX010000018.1:1597009-1609626 GCA_029814765.1 Acanthurus leucopareius | reverse complement strand
AAAATTACACAATAACAAAAGTTCGCCCCAAAAAAAAAAAAACACCAAATGTCTTATCTCTTTTAGTGAGACGCAGACACACACACACACACACACACACACACACACACACACACACACACACACACACACATTAAAGCGAGAGTGTGTTTCAACAACACTCGGGGATTATGTGAATGAAATAAAGTATTCAGACGGCTTAGTGTCAGAATTAAATGTGTGTGATTGTGCTGCAGAGACAAAGAGGCGAGAAGGGCGAGAGAGGAAGACCATCAACAGGACGACAGAGAGAGAGAGAGAGAGAGACGGGCCCTGTATGTCTGTCTGCCTGTCTGCCTGTCTGTCTGTGGCTCTGCTTCGCCACCTCTAAACTGTGATGGATTGTGGGAAGTGATGACACATGACAACTCCTACTGTTGTGTTCAAACACAGAGGCTCAGAGGAACCTCTCCCCTCTCATCTCCTCCTCCTCCTCCTCCTCCTCTCCATCCCTTCATTCTCCACTCAGGACTCCTCGTCTCCTTCTCTCCCTCCCCTTATTCCCTTGCTTGCCTCCTTCCTTTCATTCTTCTGTCTCGTGTTGTTGCTCTCCTCCCTGGTTGTGCAGGTGGAAACATCAAGGCTCGTTGTTAAAAAAGTACATCAGGATACAAAACAAACAACAAGCGACCAGATGCTGTGAAACCTTGTTGGCTTTTACAGTTTTCTGAAGCCAATTTCACAATCTGTCCACCACAGAAGTCTGAGCAGCCTCGTGGAGGAGCATATGGGCTCTTTTTGGTGTCAGATCAGTGAGAAATTCATGGAAAAAACCAACGTTAAGACTCTCAGTGAGATGTTTGCTTCACCAGGAGCTTCCATTAGCATAGAAGCTCCCGGGATGAACATCATCCCTCCAAAAGATAATCCCTCATTTGGTGTTTGGAGGTGGAGAGCGCCCGTCAGAAGCTCCGCATCCACAGTGTGATTCATTTTTTTAATTGTTCCCAATGAGGATGAGGAGCGAACGCATGCAGCCGCCTGGAGGAGAAGAAGCTGCTGCATCCAGCATCTTTTTTCACAGCCATTCGAACTCTTTAACGTCTGAACCGTTCAGAAAGGTGCTGCTGTTGCAAGTGTCGCTCGTTTTCAGGTAACTAATTATGGATTTGTTTGTACTTGTTGTGTCCAGCTTCGGTGATCTTTAAAAAGTCGGACAGAAACGATGGAAACGGAGACAGAAAAGTGGTTTTTCAGAAGCAGACTGACCAGATGCTGAACGTTGCTGGTGAGCGTTGAGCTTCCATCATCCTGCCTGTTGTAAGCTTCTTATTAGCCGTGTGGTAATCTGGCTGTTAACATGGCGTGAAGTTAAAGTCAACCGAGAGCCACATGCACATGTTTTTTCTCCTCTCATTGCACCGGAGCTTCATCCACAGACTCGCCTGCAGCCTGCAGAGCTTTTCTGCAGGAAACAGACTCGACGTGGTCACAAGGTCTGATGTTCATTCACAAAACCTCCCTCAGGTGTTCAGCTGGTTTAAGATCAGGTGACTCTGAAGGCCAAAGCAGAGTTTGACACAACAACACGGTGCTGTTTCCCAAAACTGAAGACTCAAAAGTCAGCAAACGGCACACAGAGCACAGGAAGTTCATGAACTTTGTACAAACATCTAAGCAACATCTGCAAAACAAGAAGAAAATGTTCCTGTTTCTGTTTAAGTGCAACTAAAAGATGCCAATTTGCATCCAAACAACCACAACGTGACAACAACGCATGAAAACACATCAGTTTATCTGCAACAGGAGAAAATTCTGCAACTTTGCCTTCAGACCAGAACATCAGCATCAGTGTCTGATGACATCTGTCACCAAAAAATCCCTCCATCTTCTCATCGCAGCTGCAGCATGATTACAGCTAAGGAAATATATGTTTTAAGATCAATTTAAACCACCAAAACCTCACAATCCTCCTCATTTAACAGAGCAAAGTTCTTCCTGAACTTCTCTGGATTTCAAACACACCTTCTTCAGATGTTTCTGCACTCATTTATTCAAGTTATTCCTTTCATTTGTCATCCATCTCCACTTCTCATCATCTCAAACCATGAACACTGACTTGTTCTGCTCAGTCTCACTCTTTAAACATCTGGCTGCTCTCAGGTGAGCAGGAACCTTCAGGAAGTTGCTCATCAATCTTTAAGATCAACACGTGCAGCTTCAGTTTTTGCAGCACGTTGTTTCCTCCTGTTGGCCCACATCGATTCTGACAGCAGCCATCTTTTCATCCTCCTGTTTCATTTTGAGTTGAACAAAAAGACACATCTGCACATCACCTTCAAAGAGAGGAAGTGGCAGACTTAATGGCCTCAGAGGAACCTTTGTTAGAGAATGAAAATGAAATTTTGCACAATTTAAAGAAGCTCAGCCAGGAAGTCGCCATCTTTATCCATCACACCTCGTCCAGGTTCGTGTTTCTAACAGGAGATAAAATGCACAAAATGAGCCAGAAAGTCTTCTGGCCTCAGAAGCAGCACCGTGAAAACTCTGCTGCCTCAGCAGTCGCTGGCCTCAAAATGGTGGAAGCAGGGAAAAACAGAGCAGCCAAGACTGTCTTCTTCTACTATTACAAGGGGGCACAAGGTCACGCGAGCTCGTCCGAAATGTCACTCACACAGAATGGGAACTGTTGGCAGCCACAGTTACAGTCAGCGGCCCCTTTAGAGTCACTGCACGGCTACAAAGAGACGTGAGAAATGTATTTTTATATGTCAGACGTCAGATTTCCAGGCAGGCGGCGTCTCAGTTTAGCTGAAGTGGAAAGAGAAGAGGAAACGTTGTGGAGCGTCGTAGCAGGAGAGGAAGCGACTCCTGCACGCCGGACGCGTCGTTTCACGCATGTAAAAGCATGAAAGAGGTGAGAAAATGAAGAGAAAGAGGAGTCAGACTGGAAGGATGCAGGAACGACAGGGACGGACGGAGTGTGTGTGTGTGTTTGCTCGACATGACGGGAAATTTAATTCAAACTGTTGAATCAGATAGCTCACACACACACACACACACACACACACACACACACACACACACACGAGTGAAACTACATCATCATCAAGGCGAGTAGTGGTTTATTTTTTTATCGTGCTGTGAGGAATTGTGTGTGTGTGTGTGTTTTTGCCTGGTGGTGGCAGGGGAGGAGGTGGAGGAGGGAGGAGGTGGAGGATGGAGGGGTGCACGCTCCCAGCACTGAATCCCAATTTCCCCTGTCTGTCCTGGGGAGTGATCTTTTCACACACAGCCTGCTGCTTGCTAGTGCACCAGCTGCTGACGTGCGCACACACACACGCGCGCGCACACACACACACACAGACAGGACTGATCCTGAATCTGATAGCTGCCCTAAAGCTACTAATACTGAAAGGAGGAGGAGGAGGGGGAGGAAGAGGGAGGTTTTGGGGTCGGGGGGAAGTGAGTCCCCGCGGTGCGGTCATCACAGCCGCTGGAGAGAGCGCAACGCACATATGCGCAACAGCCGGTTGGGAAATTGCAGAATGCAAATGCTTGCACGGTGAGCTCGCAGGCGCGCGGGGCAGACATGTATGCGGGGTTTTTTTTTGGTTTTTTTTCCTCAGAAATGTCACATCTGCCTGCATCTGTCTGTCACTGACTGCAAGTTATGCGCTGACTTCATGCGTGAGAGGAGGAGAGGGGATGGAGGGATGGAGGGATGGAGGGATTGCGCTCCAGCCTGTCTGTACGTGTGTGCGCGCGCGCGTCTGGGCAGAAAAGACAGCCATTCACGGCCACATCGACATGCATGCGCATCAATGACAGAGGGGTCAAAGCCTCGCGCACCGGCCGGCTGCGTCCTACCCGTCACAGCGCGAGACAGGCAGAGTATAGTCCGGGATGCACATACATGCAGAACGAGCCCCGGGGAAATGCAGCAGCATCCCGCATCCAGCATCCCGCACCCAGCATCCCGCATCCAGCAGCCGGGATGTTGAAGGGCAAAGCCGGAGACAGGTGTCTGAGACGCGGCGCAACATTTTCACCTTCAGCGTAACAGAAAGACACGAGAACCAGGAGGAGACACGAGAGGGTCACAGAAAGAGGAGAATAAGGAGACAGGAAGGAGAATTTACTCACTGTTTTCAGGAGCCCGACACTCTTCTTCTTCTTCTTCTTCTGCTCTTTTTGCTCTCCGCGTCTTCTCTCCGTGCACCACAATCCATCCGTCCATCCCTCCGCTGGACATTTCCTGCGGCATAGAGCCCTGATCGATTCTAACGTTGCGGGATAACGTCCTCGGGATGAAACGAAAACATGACAATCCCCCCCTCCACCTCCTCAACGAAACGCATATGATCAGGCGCGCGCACAGTTTCGACCTTTCGTGCACTCGGCGAGGCTACATGTTGCTGCCTGCTGCCTCCGTCTCCCCTCACTCACTCTCTCCTCTCCCCTTATTTTGTTAAAATTCAGTATGTACGCTCTGTCACCTAGCAACGTCTCTCCACCTCCCTCTCTCTCTCTCTCTCTCTCTCTCTTCCTCCCTCCCTCCATCTCTCTCTCTCCTCATCACTTCCTCGCGACACGTGTTGAATGCTAAACTAAGTTGTCCGTTGTGGGATGATTTTTCTTTTCTTTTCTGTCTTCATCTTTAAACACTTCCTGCTTATTTTCTTCCTCGTCTCCTTTTCCCTGCATCCTCTCCCACCTGTCTGTCTGTCCCTCCATCCCTCCCCTCCCTCACCCCTCCTCCATCACCCATCTCCTCTCCACTGTACAGTAATCCCCCCCCCCCCCAACCCTCTCAGATCTGACAGTGTGTCAACATCCGTGTTGCCAAAAGCTTCCAAGTGAAGGAAAACAAACAAAAGGGAAGTGAACGCATCATTAAACCTGTGAGAGACAAAACCAGAAGTGAGACCTGATGTACTTCCTGTTCACACACACACACACACACACACAGACTAAGCTGAAACTATTGATCATTAATTAATTAACTGACCAAAAAAATAAAAGAACCTTTTGTCCTGATGGACAGTAACGGATTTTTCAGGTGTTCGGCCTGAATCGGGGCTGAAAAAGTGTTTTTTGGCAGCTTATTAACCTTCAGAGAGAAAACAAAACGTTCAGGTCTTTTAAGCTCTTTTGTCTGCAGATCTGCAGCGCTGCGTGTTTGAATGCAGCGATGGAGGAAACATTCAGGTGTTAAAGAGGAAAAAAGAGCAATAAAGGGATGAAAAGTCCAGCAGAAATGTGTGTGTGCGTGTGTGTTCACTGTCAAAAACAGTGTGTTAAGGGATAAAAACCGGTGTAAATATACAGACTGAGTGTTTGTGTTGTGCAGTTACAGCTGCATGTTCGTTTCTTCTTCTTCTTCTTCTTTGTTCATCTTGTTTTTCTTCATCACTTTGTCATAAATGTCCACCTGGAGTAAAAAAAACAGTTTGTTTTATTTTGAAGGCAGAGTTTGAATGTAAAGATGATGAATGAAGCTCATGTTCTTCTCTCTTTTCTCCTCACTGAAGCTCAAACCCAACGTTCCTCCTCCTCACTGTGGAAACAGCAGAACTTCTCCTGCCCAGATGGGGGGGGGTGATAATTACCGCCGGGGTTTGTTCTTCATAAACCGAGCTTCTTCTTCTACTTCTTCTTCCCCACTTTCCATATTCCATTCACATCCTCCCACTGCAGATAATGACAGTTTCAGATTTAGCTCTCAAAAGGAGAAATTCCTCGGCCAATTAGCTTAATCTAAAATCATTTGTATCTCCAGCAAATTATTACCTTCCTGTGTCCAAGTGTAATTACCAGACAAAACGTTCTCATCAAAGGACATTTGCATAGAAACCGCATCACTGTTATCACTCCCGCGATCGCCGAGGCCTCGAAAGTTATTACTTTTTTAAGATTTTGAGTGATTCTGGTGTTTTATTTTGGGTCCTGTGTGAGCGGCGTGAGGAGACAGACGGCGGCGGTTTCCACGAGCTTTCGTCTGTCTTTATCTGACTCAAAGACGCCTCGTTCAGGACATCAGAGCGCGTGAAATGATCTCTGAGCTCCGCTTTTATCTTCCACCAGCCCATCACCGCTGATGGACTCGTGTGTGTGTGTGTTTGTGTGTGTTTGTGTGTGTGTTTGTGGGCGAAACACAAAGATAAAGACAGAAAAAGATGCTGCTGTGTGTGTGTGTGTGTGTGTGTGTTTCCTTTTTTTCCCTCCCAACACTTCTTGTTCTCCCCCTGCTGCCATGGTACATGTTGTTTTCTCAGCATAAATATAGAAAAGACGAGCAGCAGCCGGTCAGACTTTTTAAAAATAGGCCCCTAATTATCAGAAGGAGGCTGGGACGGACAGACAGGCGGCCATCTTGGATCTTGTTTACGCCGCGGTGTTGCTGTTGTAAATTGGACATCGGGAATCGACTTGTGGGCTCTAAAAAGCCAGCCTGCCAGAGTGCTAATAAACTGCAGAGAGGTGAGGAAAAAGGAGGGCAGCTCACACACACACACACACACACACACACAGCACATAGACACAGGCTTGAAAACACAACACACTCCTCGTCCTCGTGTTTTTTCCATTAACTCCCAGTGTTACATACAAGTTCACACACACTACACATTTTTTTTTATTATTGCTGCCCCCAAAGTTGTAATGTGATTACTTCATCAGCAGTTTAATTCCAGCTGGTGACCTTTCGTCGCATGTTTCCTGCTGCTGCTGCTGCTGCTGCTGCTGCTGTCCAGTAAATGAGGAAATAAATCAGATTTAACTTGAGGAAAGTGAAATGAAAACGTGTGTTTTTGTGCATTTGTAAGAAAAAATCTGCACAAAAGTTGAAGGACACGTGAGAAGACCTTTGACCTGCAGGATGGTTTGGTGATGACGTCCTGGTTGAAGATGAGGTTTCTGTGGTCGCCGGCAGAAGAAAACATCTGGAGAACGTTTCTACTGCAACCTGAGAAACAAAACGCTGGTTTCATTGAAGGTCAGAAGAGGAGAATTTATGGAGATGCATCATCATCCTGAGACACAGAGTTTTAATGAGGATTCATCCTTTTCTGCTGCTCTGATGACTTTTTTTGAGATATTAGAACGTTTGACGTCATTAAAATAAAGTTATTTTCATAATTTGCAGATCAAAAAATGTTCTAAGTTACTGATGTTTTATATCATCTCAGTAATCATTTATGTTTGTATGCAACGTTTCAAGTGGACCTGATAAGTTTTCAGTGTTATTTAAACCTTTTTATGGCGTTTGGGGAAGAAACTTTCTGCAGTTTTGTACCTTAATTTAAAAGTTAAACCAAAATGATAAAAACTTCCACCTGAGTGACAGAAACTTGGGAGATTTTTTAATACAAATTCCCCTTTTTCTCTTTATGACGCGTCAATATCAGATTAAAAGTTCTTCTTGTTCTTTCTCTTTGTTTGTGAGCAAATACCTGAAAATATTCTGATATTCTCATGAGTCAAGAAGTCATTTAAGCAAACTAACTGTTTTAACAAGTAATTTCAGTGCAAAAAAACAACCAAAGAGCTTCTTTTAACAGATTTGTGAAGCTCAGATCATGTGAATGTTTTTTAATCGTCTAGTTTGGTGACTTCTTCAGTTTCTGATCTGCAGAAGAAGTTCTGTGTCCTTCTTCACTTCCTCTTTTTCCTCCTGCAGGTTCAAACTCAGATGAATTCACAGAATATAAGTTCGTGTTCACTGAAGGACAGGATTTTACATTTTGGGGGGAAAAAAAGAACTAACTGTTAATTTAAAAACCGGCCAATCAGGGTTGAGGGTATCCCACGAAGGTGAAGGACGTTTTTTTTATTAAAAAAATCCACTGAAGCTTACAGACTGCTGACATCATGTTTAACAATGTGAAAGTGTCTGAGGACGGACATTTAAATTCTGACTCTGGGCCTGGAGGCGTCCGGCCGGGTCGCGCTCCGCTTCCCCGAGGCTCCGTCGGGTCGAGTCTCATTTTATTCATCTTATAATTATTTATTTTCAGCCTGTTAATGTGAATGTGTGAAACCGCAGAGACCTCCGTCCGTCCGTCCGTCCGTCCGTTCGGCCCCTGCCAGCACTCTCTGTGACATTTAGGAGCTCGTCACTTCAGCCCGTCGGTGGACTTGAAGTGAAGTGAAGAAGAAATTAACATCATGTGAAACGACTCCGTCCCTGCAGCAGCGGGAGGAAGTCTGAGGGTTTGGAGCGACTTTGACATCACAGGCGGCGGCGACGGGATGTCTGCAGGGTTCGTTAGAGGTCAGCAGGGTGAAAATGTGCCGGAGTGTAAAACCTAAAGAGTGTAACTCTGCAAAAACATTTGATAATGTGAGAATTTCTCTGCATGTAGTTGGTTTTTTACATGCATTTATTATGGAACTTTCAAAAGTATTGCAAGACAAACATTTGTGCAGTTTAACTTCTTTAACTTTTCACGCTCTCATCTGTTGATATGTGAAGTTTATGTGGTAAATTCAATATGTTTGTACACAAACTTATACAGTGAACAAGATAAAACAAAGCGGACTGCATCAGAGGAAACCTGACGTGAGGAACAGGATCAGCAGGCTTTAAGAGAAACATCGTATGGAGGCAGAAACATGTTTTATCTGCAGAGACGTCAGCGTTTTCTCTTCGTCTCTGTGGAGAAAAGCTGCTCGTATCTCTGCAGCTTTGCTGGTTGATGAGAAAAATGCTGAGTTGTTCAGTTCGACCTTCAGCACAAATGTGTTGAATTTGTATCTGTGTGTTTTCTGCATGAACACGGTGGTGTTTTAACATGTACAGTTCAGATCCACTGGATCACTGGATCACCTGTGGTCAGTTTAAGCTGTTTCGAAGCAGCTGTAAACATGGCGTCTTGGGAATTAAATGTTTAAACTTTTGTCTTTTCTAGAGTTAAATATTCATTTAATGAGTTCCCACATGTGTTTTGAAATTTAGTTTGAAATTCTAAGATTTTAGATTTGTGTTTTCTAAGTGGGTTCAAAAAGGTTGATGTTAAAAAGTTATTTATATGTTATTAAGAAGTGTATAAAATGACTTTAACAGTAAAAAAAATAGACATATAATGTTAAAAAAATGGCATAAACCATCTTCAGCTGCTTCAAATAAAGTAATTACCTGGTTTAATTGGCATCATCTTCTCTCTGCCGTGCACGCTTCATTACCTGCAAACTCAATAACGGTCGTCTGCTTTAAAGTGCACAGATTTATAATTGCACGACATTATTTACCTGAATGGATGGTTTAAATAAGTGCAGCTTGACCAGGGTTTTTTAAAAATTATTGTCGTTCCTCATGTTTTTCATGCTTGTCAGAAACTAGAAACTACATTACCCACGATGCAACTGGACTGTTGCCAGCTCAGTCAGCAAACCTCGAGCCTCGAACCTCGAAGTTTGGCAGCATCACGTCTTCCTGACTCAACACTCCTGATTTGTTGTTTTGTTGTTTGTTTGTTTGTTTGTTGTCAGACTTGTAGTCTTCACCCCAACCGACGCCGACTCAGGTGACATCACCTGCTCCACACTGCTCACCTGAAAGCTTTGCAAACACCTGCCACTTCCTCTGCAGCTGCTGGGTTGAACTGACAGTTTCAGTCTCAATATGAATGAAAAACAAAGTTCGGGTGAAGCAGAAAAACTTCTTCTCGTGCTGTTTGGTGTGACGTTGCATTTTGGAAAACTCCAAACATTTGGCTGAACACACACACATTCAGACTCGCTCATAAAGTAGCCTGGCTGTCGCATATTTGCCAAAACTTACAGCCAAACCAAGCAAAGCTATTTGTCAGCAGGCAGGACGGGCGATGTGCTGCTTTCTGAAAGTGTGTTTAACTGAAACAACACACAGTTAATAAATGAATCCTTTCTTACACAATAATAAAAAAAAAAAAAAATGTGTTCAAATTAATCATCCACAGAATGTCAAGGGTATAGATGTGTGTGTTGTTTGTGCCTGATGAATAAAAGCAGCACATTTCAGTGAGATAATCCTACAGCCGCACATTTATCATCTTAAAAATTCAGACGGCAAAGCGAAAGTGAAAACAATCTATTCAGCTAACAGGGAGATGAATTATTTTGGAATTCTGCCACAGAGAACATGAATGCCTTCCTGGCCTATTTTAAAGGATTTTTTTTTGTTATCTCTATTGAGGATTACAGAGTACAAATTAAAACTGCATTTGCATTTTTTGTTTTTGACGGAAAATGCTGCTTGAACACTGAATTTTCTTGCTTCTTGTTGTGCAGCTGCGGTCGTCTTGAAGTGAGATTACGACGCGTTTGTTGTCGCTGCTGTTGGATCAAAACTTGACTGAAGAGAAGCTGAAATTAAGAACATTTAATGCGTTAAATTGCATGAATTAAATGTTTTGGCAGATTCTCTGTTTTCATTTTATAAACTCGTGAAATGTAGAATTGTTTGTTCTCATTAGATTTAAAAAGGTTTTTCTATCACAATATTTCACAGTTATATAAAAATCTGCTGTAACAACATCTTTCTGGAGGCGTTCATGGACGTGTTGGTCATGTGATGGCAGAGCAGGGCTCCCATTGGTCCGTCCGTCCTGCTTAAAATGAACAATTCAGCAACTGTTTATCTCTAAATGATGAAGATTTAATTGTGAGATTTGCTGACTCAGCTGCTGTGGCAGCAGAAACGACCACATTTGTTCGTTAAGCAGGAGGGCGCTCGGCGGTTTAATCGGCAATAAACAAATTGATGAGCAATGAAAGAATGCAGGAAGTGAGCCGAACCTCCTGCTTGCTCTGATAAAAGAAGGAAGATCTCCTAAAGACTGAGGCTGTTTTAATGTCAACCAATCCCTTTAGGTTGAGATGTTTATTATAAACCTGCTCGTGTATCTGCGATGTTCCGGGTGAAATTCCAGCATGTTTGAGTTTTTAGTGTGGTAAAGTTTTTGTGTCACAAATGTAAAGTTTCAGTTTAAAAATGGCTCATTAAATTCCTCATAAACTGAGCAAACTTTACTCAAACATTAGATGATGTGTGTGTGTGTTGGGGTCTATTTTCAGCCACGTTCGTGCTGTTTCAGTGTGTATTTTAGGCAGCGTGATGGTGAATCTGAGTCCAAACAGAGCAAAGTGTGTGTTCGTGGCGATGAGGGAGCACGACAAACACTGACATCTTTTTATAACGTTCAGTCAACAAAGGAAGACGATAAACCAGGTGTTAGAGGCACAAACAGAACCGGTCAGAGGGATAAAATAAACTCACTGTTGGTCTTTTCGTGTCATTGTAAAACTTTTCCAAAGATGATTTTTTAAAATATTCAGATCTACATTGTTAAACTTCATGTTAACATCAGAAAAAAGTCACAAACGTATGTGTCTTTTGGGTGCCACGCTCATGTTTTCCCACCTGTATTCTGCAAAGACTGTTTTTTTATTGCCATCTGCAGAATAATAAATCATAATTAACATATAATTCAAATTCATTCAAACACAATTTTTGTCTCTAATCCCAAACAAAGTCGTAGAGTTGACTTTGTTCCTCTGTTGCCGGGCTTCATTTACAACTCATCCACTGAGATTATTTCTATTTTCTCCAGAATTACTTGTATTTTGTTATCAAGTGCCTGAGCTGCTTAAAAAAAAACCCTTGGCAAATTATTTCTGCATTAATTATTGAGAGTACAGTAGGAAGCCCTTTTTTTTTTTACTAATAAGAGTGTCATTTTAGGTCAAATCTTTTTTTTTTCACTTTAAAAATCCTGACGGGATGTCAAGTCATTATTCAGGGGTCACACGTCCTCACACACGGCACTTTAAGAAATGATAATAAGGGTCGTTTTATCTTCCATCTGGGTGGTTCCCCTGCGTTCGAGCGTCTTCGTCCGGACAGACTTGGCTGAGAAATCAGTGACAGGAAAGACATTTGTGAAAACAGCATGTCAGCGCTCAGAGAGGCAGCAGAATGAAGCCCGAATAAGTCCCGGCCAAACCCGAAACACAGGCGGATCCTCGTCAAGTCTGCCTCGAGATCCTTCATAATCACTTTAAACGCACCGCGGGAGCAACTCCAAGAATATCACCATCGCTAACGCGCTTATTCACCAGATCAACTCCCATGGTGCTCTGATCTATAGAAACGTCAGAGGAGTGAGTGGAGTGTCAGCTGGCTGCTGGTTGATGGATTGTAGTTTCTTATTTCTGCTCTTCAGTACTTTCAGCTCAAACAGCAGTGACGCGTCGGTTATCGGCGCCGTGATGAAGAGCGACTCCAGCCTTCCTCTTTTGTCTCGTCAGAGGAAAACATCTTTAAAGTGATAATCTGTGATGTTATCGTGTAAGTGGACGTCAGATTTGATTCTGCAGCTGCTATAACACAACTAGGATTTAACTCTTAGCATCAATTCCCTCTGCCAGATGTTCCTGTTCAGCACGAGAAAGTAACTAAGTACATTATCTGACTACAAATTTGATGTAATTGTACTTAACTTTGTCATATTCTTCACTACATTTCATGTGGAAATACAACCTGAGCAGACAGCATCAGTGGTCCTTGTTCTCCATCTGTTTCCTTCGTCCATTTTTTTTCTTTCCAAATAATCTTTTTTCACATCAATTTCAATGTCAAACCCTTTCATTTTCTA
>JAQMCX010000018.1:1572150-1586011 GCA_029814765.1 Acanthurus leucopareius | reverse complement strand
ACGCTTTGAACCCTGCGGCTTAAACTATGATGCGGCTAATTTATGGACGAATATAAATGAATATAAACGAGAAAGTGTGTGACGAAGTAACTCTGAGGCTGTTAATTGAAGTCAGTGAAGAAGAAGCTTTAGTGGTTTTAGTTGTTAAATTTAGTGGGTGTGGCTTATAGTCCGAAAAGTACGGTAGATTCATTTTTTATTCTAACACGCTCACATTTAAAACGTTGCACAGGATCCAAACTGAAAGTGAATGTATGTAAAAATTAAAACAAAGGTCAAACAGTGATGCACATGTAAATCCCCTGGAAACAGTGTCCGTGTGTGAAGAAGCCTCAGCTTTTTCACAGCATGTGGTCAATGTAAAGCACTTAATGATTGTTGATGCATGTAAATGAGTTTGCAGATCAATGATTCTGCCGTGATTAATAACAAGAGGAAGAACAAGAAGAGGATTTTTCCGACAGTAATGGAGGAGCTTGTGGGTGAGATGGAGGTTAGGAAGCATCCATCCAGCTGTGCCATCACATCCATCATGCAGCATCATCGCGGTGTTTGACTGGTGCTTGGCAGGTGCGTCTTCTGCATTCTCTATGTTCAATGTTTAAAAAAAACGTGATTATTTCATGCTGCAGCTGTTTAAAAAATAACTTCTACTGTGCCCGAAGCTTTTTGTTTTTGGCCCCTTTCACCCAAAAAAAAAAAAAAAGCCCACAAGGGCCGACGGACTCGGAGTCGAACATGTTCATGAATAGATGTAGAGGCAGAAGGTCAGAAGGTTAATGTGAGATCTGACAGACGAGACAAGTCAATGAGATCAACAGCCTCAATGAACAAGCCTGCGTAAATACATCACCTGACCTCTGACCCCGGCAGCCTGCGGGTGTCTGTGACATCCTAATGCAGCATGAAAGTGTTATCCTGCTCATTAGCATGCTGCTGCTCTGCTAACACACACACACACACACACACACACACAAGTATAGTTGGATAAGCAGAAATGTGAAGTGACACACAAACACACACAGGAATACTTCCACACTAACATTTGGAGGAAGTGCACACAGATGGTTCAATGAAACACACACACACACACACACCTACGCACACACACACTCTTTCCCACTTGATTAGCATGAGCACCTGTCCGCCTACAGCAGCACACGCTCCAGCGTCCATGTTTACTGCTGCCATACGGACAATACACGGAGCTATTCTAGCAGCTCGCTGACGAGCGACAAGGTAATTTCCTCCTCCCTCAGGCCTCCTATGACGGGAAAAATAAACAATGCATGGACGCCGCTGGGAGCTCGATCTGCACAATAGACTGGAAATATTGTCTCATTCCATTCTGCAGCCCATCTTTAACATGCAATTGAGTTTGGATGGTACATTCGCTCGTGATGGAGTGTTTTTATGGAGCCCCGCTGTACATACAGGACATAAAGGACGCGTGCAGTGTGTAGCTACAATAATAAAAGTGATGCAACACACCAACACGAAACGAGGAGATGTGTTTTTTTAGAGAAACAACAAATTAATTAAGTTGTTAGCTTTTATAACAAGTTCATAATTAAATGAGAAAATCAGCTTTTGCTTACATCTTAAATACAGATTGTGATTAATTGCAGCCGTGTGTGTGTGTGTGTGTGTGTGTTTCTGTTGGTGTGTGTTTCCTTCGCAGTGAAACTCGACTCAGCTGAAGTGGCTCCGCCTCCATGTAAACAAGCCTGCAGTGAAGTACAGTGGGGATTATTTCTCTTGTAGTGTGAGAACAAAACAATCTGCCCTCTTCCACTTCCAGTGTTGTTGCTACAATAACAGATAAAGATTGGTTTTTTTTGTTTTTTTTTAACACAAAGCTTCAATAAAACAGATCCAAAAGCAGCTTGTGGGTTTAAACATGAGAGGAGTTTTGTTTCTAGAAGCAGAAAATAGAAAATCTTCACAAAAATGTGTTTAATTCTCCTGATTTCACCTAAACATGGCAGCGGAGATATCTTTCCTCTTTACGGTCGAGTTGCTGTCATGTCACATTCTTCATTTCAGCCCATGAGGGCAGATAATAAAGGCGCCATATTGGTTCCTCAGTTGGAAAACAGATTTACGCGTCACATAAAACGACAGTCCATGATTCTTGAAAAGCAGGAAAGGTGTCAACATGTCCGTCCTTGGCTGGACTAACCGCCATCCTCCCCCCCGCCAAGCGGCTCAGCGTGGTCGCCTGGTCGCCTCGGCCCTTTGTCAGGCGCCGCCGCCGCCGCCTCCCGGCCGTTCTCTCTCGTTAATCATGATTAACATTCTGCTGGAGGCCGTTCATTACCGGCCACCTCCCAAACACCTGTGGTTCTGGACCCTCGACACATCTCCGTCAATTCCCCCCGCCGGCTAACAGAGGACGGATAAAAAAGGAGGTGAAGAACAGGGAGTGTGACGAAGAAGGAAAGAAATAAACCACACATCTGTTAAAATCATCAGAAGAAGCAGACGAAATCAAGTTTAAGAATGAAATCTGAAGCTGATAGAGTCTTTGTTTTTTTCATTCACTCATTTTCTCGTAATGTTGTAAAACTTCGGAGTTGTCAGAAGTGTTTTCTCTTCAGCGTAGAAAAGCCTCCGTCGTGGGAGAACAAAACGCCGCGGTGAAATCCAGACGAGAGAACATCTGGAAGAAAAAATAAAAACTCATTACTGCTCTGCAGAACGCTGAAGTAAACCGAATTAATTTAAATACATTTAGACGACTTTACGGGGACTCCGGGCAGAACGAACAAATCACGTCAGGGACTTTTCAGACATCAAGGATGGGAGCTCCGTAATCAGTCAGAAACCACATTAATCCTGTCCGTGACTCTGGTTTTGCTGGTTTCACTGCGGCATGATGGGAGCCGAGAGCTGCAGGTACAGCTGATTGGACTGATTAACAGGATGGTGATTAGTGATTGGCTCCTGTGTGGGAAAGTGATAGATGAGGCAGTTTTAAGGCCACCTGACTGGGTGCGATGAAGCAAAAAAAACATGCTACCTGTTTTTAAATGAATATGGAAATGAAAGAAATTAAGAAAATATGTTTGAATGTTTAGCTGAATTCAGTAAAGGTAGAAAATAGATAAATATAAAAGTATGATCTCAGTGGTGTATTAGTGTTAATGTTATAAGAATAATGTGTTTTTGTGTTTCATATTACAATAGAAAACAAGCAGATTTTGTCTGAACCTGCAGTTTCATTCACACATTTTGTTCTGAAAAGACTCTGTTGGATTATTGAGTTTTATTGCTTTCTATTGTTTTCTTTTGTTGAAGATTATTATTTGTGTGATTATTTTATGTCGTAGAGAACAAAATGTGTGCAGAACATCAGAAAATGTGAGATAAATGTGACACAACAAGGTCAGGCTTGAAACTTTCAAAAACAGCAATTATGAGAAAAAACTTGCTGCAAAATTAAAACTTGTCTAAGAAATGTTTCATCAAAATGTTAGAAATGTTCATTTTCACTCCTGATTCTTTCTCAAGTTGCTGCATTTTTAAGTTGCACCTTTTTTTTCACTCCTGCATATTAAAAAAACATCCTCTGTCTTTCGGTTCAAGTTTGAAATTACACTCAGAACCGGTTTAATTGGAAAGTGTGTTGGAGGTGTTTCGCTCATGAGAAACAGCTTCTTCTCACAGGATGATTGATTGCACCGAAGTTCTCAGGGACACTTTAAAAACCTTGGCAGAAACCTTGGCCTCTTTTATATTTTAAAGTTATAGACTCATTATTTTAGAGAAGAGTTTAAAAAAAATAAAATAAAAAGTGGTAGAGAACTTTAATAAGAAGTTGTATTTTGTCTGACTTGATTCGGTGAGTTTAAAAAACATCGTCCAGACAAACTGTGGCTACAGATCCGCGTTGAAAAAAACACAAGAGGAAAAAGGAGAAGCTCTGGCGTTTTATCACAGTATCATCCATGCTAATACCTCCATCCATCCATCCATCCATCCATCTTTAATCCATTTTTAATGCTCCTTGTCTGGGCCACAGTCGCAATGGCAGCAGGGCAAGAAGAAGAAGAGCAGCAGGCGCCCTTTCCCCCCCGCAGCCTGCAGCTAATACATTATACAACAGATACAATAAACACAGCAACACCATCCACAAACTGACAGCATATATATATTTGGAGCTGAGCGGGAATGTGCATCGGTTTGCAATTCTCCGGATGAAAGGAAAATAAGAACAAGAATCCTCCGACAAGTTCCCTGACAAATAAAACGTCATTCGTTTTGTTCTTTTTTTAAAACAAGTCCAACACACTCGGCTCGGATAAAAATCTCTCATTTGCAGAGCATCCCGGAGCCCATTATTACTCCTCCGGGCCGGCCGAGGTAAACCAAATGAGACACATTCACGGACAAGCCCCCTGTTTACAATGAGGAAGGGAGATGGAGAGAAAGTGCTGATGTGAGAACTGACTGAAACTTATAGAAAATATGCTCTCAGGCCTCTGAAATCTATTTTTTTCTGTGGCAGAAATAATAACTTCTATCTGCAATGTGTTCAAGATGGGATGACCGGAGGACTTTTGTTCGTAAACCTGCACAGATGGTCTTCTAACTCAGTTGGTCAACAGAGAAGTGGAGAAAAATCAAACACAAGTTGGTCACAAAAGGGTTAAAATTCGGTGGGTTGTTGTTTCACTTGTGAAAATACAGTAAAACTACATGTTTCTGGTTTTGCTTGGACCAATTTTCCAGTTTCATTTGGGACTTCTGTCAGTCTGAGACTTTGAGTTGTTTTCACAAACTATTTTCGACTTGTCTGTTTGGTTTGTCTCTGCAAAAGTTCGCCACCTTCACCTCATTCAAACTCAGAGCTGAGAGCCACGTTTCTATGGCAACGATGAAGGAAAACATGGCTGATAATGTGCGCTTTGCTAACAATGTTGTGCTGCTGGAAATGAGAGAGGAAGGAGCTCAGTGTCCTCACAGTGGAGCAGCGATGGTCACGTTCATGTCTGTCCAAGGACGAAGTCTGAACAACAGGCAGAAGAACTGAGAGCTGAAGCCACATGAAGCAGCCTCACATGGTGCTAATGACTTTACACAAGGGGGCGCTGTTGTGTTGAGGCTCTTATTAAGGCTGCCAGCTTCCCCTGAAGAAGAGAGGAAGAGGAAGAAAGAATGATTTCCAGGTTTGATTTGGAGACAAAGCACAAAAAAACACGTTGTTTCAGCAAATATTATGTTTAAAGATTATCAAACTGAGTAATTGTGACTTGATTTGCATGTGAGGACTTTGGACTTTTAACTTGACTTGATTAATGTCATGAATTGCTAAAAACTTGCCCCCGTGGAGTTAAAACCACTCTTCAAGGGTCACTTTTAGACTTTTTTCTGCCCTCGGAGCTCTTTTCAAGACTTCATGCATAATTCCCAGCAGCAGA
The DNA here is from genome assembly GCA_029814765.1 of Acanthurus leucopareius. Classification (NCBI taxonomy): domain Eukaryota; kingdom Metazoa; phylum Chordata; class Actinopteri; order Acanthuriformes; family Acanthuridae; genus Acanthurus; species Acanthurus leucopareius. Next base: position 1,580,588 of record JAQMCX010000018.1, on the reverse strand, counting down.
CCTCCCCATCCCATTCAACTGGTTAAAATGAATAAAGCCACAAATTCAAAAGAAGGTTTTAGTAAGATTGCAAATTAAAGGAACAGCTCGCCAAGAGGAAATTTATCACCATGCTATGTGCCAGAACAATGTAAATGCTTTGTCAGCTTTTTTTTTTTTTCTTTTTTACCTAACTTCATCACATTTTAGCCTCTAAAGCAGAAATGTCTTAAGAAATGTCCAGTTGCTCACTTGGAGGAAAGAAAATCTTTTGTTACAGGCATTTTACATCAAAGTGGAAACAAAAAGGCAATGTGAAAATATCTGAAGACACATTTAGGATGTTTTCACACCTGCCTCATTTTGTCCGGACTTTCAGACTTTTCAGTTTGATCCAAACCAAATCAACAGGTGTGAAACCTCCCCGGTCCATTTTCTGAACCAAACAGCCGAACTTTGGACATGAACCCTGGTTCGGTTCATGTCCAGTGTGAAAGAAAAGATTCGGACCTTCAGACCTTCGGACCAATGACAGGAAGTTACGGCAGGATACCCAGAAAACGTAAAAACTGGTCTGGGTTTGGGAAAAACTAAATAAACAAAAAATGAGCAGAGGAACTGCATGGAGGGAAGAGGAGACCAAATGTGTTATTAACATTGTAAAGTAAAGTATAGAGACATGCAGCCCACGTACTTGAAGATGATATGACGTAGGTTTGTCATGTAAAGTCCGTTAGTCCGTTTGCATAATTGCAGCGTGAAAACAAAACTGACCGGACCCAATGTAGACAATAAAAACACGAACCTTCGTTTGGACCCTGGACTTTCAGGTATGAAAGCACCCAAGATTAATTTGTATTTTTAAAAATTACTAAATAAACTTAAATATAATAGACTTAAAATTAAAAAATACAGCAGAGATGAAGTCATTAAAAGCTCCATGTTATAAAAAATTTAAAAAATTATCCACAAAAACACGGACTGGAGGTAGAAAATGATTTCAAGATAAAGAACAGACCCAATAATGAACTCCGAGTTGCAGTTTTACCCCGCAGATACGACCACTCTGTTTGTTTTTGCTGAGAAGCTGTTCAAACCTCCTTCACTGCTCATTTACTTCCTGTCGACAGTCTTAAGTGGACGTCTTCGGTGATGGAGGATGCTGCGCCCGGCAGCTGACTCCCACACTCTGCATATCTGCGATAAAGGGAAAACGCCTCTGAGGGGACTCCTCCATTTCCTGCAGATTTCGGGGATTCCAGCTGAAGTGGAGGGACGAATGGGCAGGTGTTGAGTGTGTGTGTGTGTGAGAGAGTGTGTGTGTGTGTTGTAATGAGTGCAGCTGCCCCGGGCTTCGAGCCCAGCGGGGGGAACACAACACAGAATCAAAATCACTTCATTCAACAAGCACGACTAATGATGAAGAGTTTCGCTGCAGAAGAAGACATCTGCCGCCTGAATCAGTGTGAGAGTTTCTGCTCGTTCTGCACACATTTGCAAATCCATGTCGAGCAGGCAAACAGCCGCCGCATAACATGTTTGATCCATGCAGTTACTGCAAAATTCAGCCACATGTCAACCATCCTGACATCCTCAAAGATCTGATTGGGGAAATTTGTAAAATTCTGATGAATAATAGTGATTTTGTGGTGATGAAGTTAGATTCTCCTCCCTCAGATTAAGAGATATCACCTCAGACTGTGAGGTTCTTACTCTTCATTAAAGGACCAAACGGGTGGTTTTAAACCATAAATACACAAGCAGAGCATCTGTTCTTCAACAACCACATTTATTACATAGTTAAGAGCCGTTTTGGCTTCATTCATCATGTTTTTAGGCGTAAATATTCAGTGCATCTTGCAGCTTTTTGGGTGCAACAGATGCTTTCATTGATTGTTTTATGGTTGTTGTTCGAATTAACTTTTTAGCAAATATTCTACGTCTATGTCAAGATACCTGTAAATGCATGTCATGTGACCATTCATGTAAACTGGGCAGTGAAAAGAGGAAGCAGAGGGTTGTTTGCTAAGTTGCAGAGGAAGATCCGCAAAGGAAAAAGGATAAATATTGGAGAATTCATTGCTTAAACCATTAAGGTCAACAAGGTCAGCAAAGTCTGTATTTTGTTATCTGTGTTAAATTAAGTGCTGCTAGTCGAGACCTACAGGCTAGAAAAGAGTCACGTCAATCAGGAAGCTAACATGGGAATATCTGTTTCTGCAAGTCAGACTGTGAAAAAACAAAATCTTTAAGTTTCCAAACTAAATCAGGGTCAGTTAAGTTTCTGTTTGTTTGGTTTAGGAGTTTCATAAAGCTGCAGTTGTGCACGAAAGAAGTGATGCATTTAAAATACAAACATGGAAGTTTGAGTGAAGCCTCCGTCTCATCACACAAATATAAACATCATGTGTCATTTTAAACTTTGCAGAACATTTTGCATTAAAAAAAAAAGAAGTTAGGATCATTTTTAGCTCGTAAACAAACATCTGATGCTGTTTATTTGTGTTGTTTGTGCAGCCACAGTTTCAGAATCACCGCTTTGGACCAAGTTTCCTCTTCCTCTTTGTTTCGCTTCCCTGAACACCTGTGGAAGTGAGAGTCCTCGTCCTACCTGCTGTAATTTACCACCAATGTTGATTTACAAGGACATCAATCCTCCGCAGCGTGCTCCTGCTCTCAGCTGAGATTTACACTGATGTCAATACACAATGCTAATGAGGCTGGCTGATTGTTTGCCGACAGCATGTCATGACGGCTCGCGGGAAGATTATTTCAGGGGTAATTTATCAAGGTGTCCTCTGCAGTTAAACAGGTGAGGAAAGACAGAAGCACTGCTGGAGTTTGAGCTTTAATTCCCTGTGTGGCTCAAAAAAAAGTTACTGTATTTGCCTGCTGGAGGTTTAAGCGTGTGTGACCTTGTGTGGCTGCGAGGCGGCGGAGCATTCATTAAGCACTTCTTGAACTGTACATCTGAAAATGCCTGGGAAATTAATTTATAAAGGTCAGCAAATGGTCCCAATTTGCAGCTCCTGCAGCTACTTTCCAATTCAGTTGCACCGGAAGATTGATTTTTCCATTTCACATTTCCTGCAACAGAGACCATGCTGCTGGAAGCTTCTCCCTCCTTAATAGCATTACTGCACTGGTTTCCTCTGAGAGTTCGTTAGCAGCTCATGCAGATTGTTTGGTTGTATCACTTCCTTAAAGAGTGCATTTTAAAGACACTTGGATTTGCAACTTCAACATCTTCAAAACATTTTAATGAACCATGTTTTCAGCACAGGAGTTCTCAGAATAAAAAAACATGATGACATTTTTGGCCAATTTAGGCAAAGTGCACGTCGTATCTGACAGGATGTCAGTTCGCGGGATGAGTTTACCGCCTCCTGCCCACCTCCGCCAACCTTCATCTGTATATGTTGAGCTGAGGGTTGAGCAGACAGGCAGCAAGTCCCCCTTTCCCAAGTGTTAGGCATAATTTGGTCTCAAACTGAGGCCTTCAATGTCAGAGCACATGCTGTAATTTACACAGCAGCTCGAAAATTACCTTCCAGAATGGAGCGAGGCTTGTCTTCTGACACAAACGTCATTTGAAGGCGTCAAGATGCTAAAAAAGAAGGAGAAACGAAAAGTTTTTTTTCCCAGAAAGTAGAGCAAGTTAAGCTAGCTTGCTAACATTATCACCAGTTCCCTTTAGACTTTTTATTTGTGTTCTTTCAGCACTTTTCAAACCACTGACAGCTTCTGCATGTGATGTTTCCATCCCTCATTAAACAGGAAGAAGTCGAGTTAGCATTAGCATAACTGTTCCGCAACTGTTAGCGTTAGCATAACTGTTCCTCTGTCATTAGTCCTGAAATGGAAAAAACTTCCCGTAAACTCTCCGTTTCATATGTTGACTAATAAATGAAGTCACTATGTACAAACTTATGAAATGCAAAGTTGCTCAAATCACAAATGAGAATAAATCTGATTATTTTAATGTCCAATCAAATGTTTTCTTTCATAAATCGGACCAAACATTCGTTCACATCTTTCGGAGAAAAGTTCCTGAGTCTCAACAAAACAAAAAAAAACATGTAGTGATTTCTTAGCAGAGATTTATTCTAAGATTTATGGTCAGAAATTGTACAAATGAAGCGTATAAACTCTGAATTACACAGCAAATCAAACATAAAGCTGTGATTTTCTTAAAGACTTCACTGTGTAAACTCATTTACATGCAGCGAGAAAAATGATTTCAGTCATTTGGTCTAAAAGTTACATGTGTGAATGCATACAGACAACAAACACACACACACACACACACACAATATCCTGCAACCACAGTCTCATTCCAACATAAACTGCCACACACACACACACACACACATTCCCCGACTGCGGTCCTCTGGTAAACAAAGCTATCAAGTCCCATTAGCTTCCTGTTGACCTGTTCATATCTGATATTAATCAGGCGGTGATTATGTGATCAAGTGAAGAGCGCCGTGCTGCCAAAAAAAAAATAATAACACTGAGCAAACCTCCTCTGGGGGTTTTTTCAAGGTTGTTTTCCCAAATGTTATCTGCTGCTGCTGCTGCGTTATCCCGCATTATCGGCCGAGCGTGTAATTTTATTTCAGGATTCGAGCGAAGGTTTGCCGACTTCTTCGGAGCTGTTTTAACACCATCACACGTTCACGCATCGATGCTTCCAGGTGCAACAACAGGCTGACTTATGTGCATACATCAGTGCTGCAGAGTAATCAAGTACATTCATGTCTATACTCAAGTAAAATGTAAAGAGATTTCGATACAGCTACTTTTAATATCCATTTTAATCAACTTTATTTAGATTTAAACTTTAGTTACTGATTACTTTACAGTACAATAATGTTATAAGCTGATAAAACACAACTTATCAAAGTGTTTTCCAGCTGTTTTGGCCTCATAAAAAGAAAAGTTTAGGAACAAGGAGCCCTTTATTTTTTCCTCGGATGTCTTTGAAGTGTTCTTAGTTAAATCACAGCGACGTTTCCTCTTTAAACGTCTCAGATTGTCTAATTTAAATAACAATTTGGGCACCAAACTGATACAATCATCAAATATTTCACATTAAAGCAAAGATAAGCTTCACCGTTCATCATCAAATGACCCCTCATGTTAACACTGTGACCCCCTGAAGGGCCCCGACCCCTCAGTTGAGAACCGATGGACTCAACCGAATAGAAAATGAAACTAGTTTCACGTCCAGCAGCTGCGACAGAGAAACAGCTGCTCCCACACAAACAGCATCGGTGTTAAAAATCTAATTATATCCAATTATTCATATTTCATCCATCACAAGGGACGTTTTAATGAATCCATTTCACTCGAGAAACTTTCGAGCTTTTTTCTCAAGTGAAATTTCAAATTGAGGACTTTAATTTTTAAGCTGATTCGAGTTTTAATTTATTAATATTCCTACTCTCAGTTAAGAACTTAATCCTTAGTAATTAAGTAATTAAAGATATAAAAAAAAGAACTGAAAAATGTGACCATTTATAAAGTTTCCTAATGACACTTTTAAAACAACATTTGTGTCTAATTTTACGACCAAAGAGACGAACATTCATCGCACAATCAAACACTTTTGTTCTCGTCGAGTGTTTTTCAGAACGATCCCTCCGTCGCTCCTAAAGCCTGTTTGTAAAAACGATCAGTAATCCAGTTTGATTCTAATGTAATCACTTTAGATTTGATCCACTGAGAGTTCGTTTGTTTCGCTGATTCAAAAGCTTCTCGTTTTTCCCAAAAAATAACTGAAAAAGAGACAAAAACCATGTGAGTGTGTGTGTGTGTGTGTGTGAGTGTGTGTGTGTGTGTGTGTGTGAGGCTCTGAAAGTTTCCTTAAAGAGGATTTGATTTATTTACTTTTGTTTCATAAATATCTTTGATAAATCAGGATGGAAACTCTGGAACAACTTGTGTTTTTACAGTTTTTATCATCTTTTTTTATGCACAAAAACCTTCATATATAATTCAACCGTTTGTTATTTATTTACTGATTCTTTACTTGTATGAGCCTGAATTTGTTGGGTTTTCTTTGATGTTTTAGATGATTTTTTGGGTTCTTTTCAATAATAAAAGGTGTTTTTTTACACAAGATTTTATGATTTTATGTTTATCTCCTGAAAATCTCCTCAAATCCAGTTTGAAAGAGAAAAGCTGATGTGCATCGTTTGTAACATCACAAGCAGTTTAAAAGCAAATCCGGGTCCAATGTTCAAACTTTATAAGTTACAATGATGCATATTTGATTTATCGAAGATTTTGAGGTTTTTTAAGAAGGAAAAAGAGCAGATGTCTCTTTATGAATTTCAATAATTGTTCAAAAAACATATCAGAGGCACATAATTCGCCAAAATACAGAGTTTAAAGTTCCTCTTCATTGTGTTTTGAGGAGATCTTGAAGTTGTTTTGTCCTGCAGTGACACGCTAAAACACATTTAAAGCTCAAATATAATAAAAATCCATCGACTGAGCTCAGACTTTGGAGTCAAACTGTTATTTTAAGGCCTTTAGTGCAACTTATAGACATAATTAACACATCATTCTTACCTGGATTCACCTTGTAAATCTCCCATAAACATCCTGTCAGTTAGCAGAGTTTCACACCAAAACGCATCGACTTGGATTTGAAACCACAAAACCAAAAAAAAAAATAAATAAAAAGATCCCTGAGCTCCCTGAGTTTCTCTATTATTAATCCTTCCTCGGCCTCGGTTTCACCGGGGCTCCCGTCTGTGTGTTTGTTGCTGCAGCTCGGCGTCGCGTTGGCTAACCGCAGAGCGTCCGCGAGGCCTCGTAGGTGGTTTTTATGAAACAGAAGCAAAAAACAAGCCAATCCTGAGCCGCCGGCAGGCGCTTTTCTGTCGGTGGAGGAGGAAAAAACTCCAGCTGAGAGGAAGAACCAGCACACACACACTCACACACACTCTCACACACACTTTCTGCTTAAATTCATCCTCTGAGTTACAGAATATTAGCGCCTTACATCAATATTACATCACCGAGAAAAAAAGAAAAGACTCTGGGTTTGGGAATCAGGTTGGCTGCTGCTTTTCAAGTTAGGTTGATCGCTGAGGTGATAAATATTCATGGAAGTTACTCTTGTGCAGTAATATTGGTGAGTACTCGAGTACTCTGTCTGGTAAAAACACACACAAGCCCACAGCGATGTTTCTGGGATGGAGGGAAACGAATCCGGGCAGTTTTTCCTCCGTTTTATTAACACAGTGAATCAGCCCGAAGCTTCTCACAAACTCACACAAGAACTTGTTTAAGAAACTTTCTGCCTTAAATACACTTTAATGTAATAATTGTATTTACACAGGCAGAGTTTTGAGGGAACTGAGGAAAAGTGTGTGAGTTCTTTTAATCTCTAAAGTTTGATTTGGTTATAAAAACACTGAAAGACTCTCAGAGGCTTCGAGCAACACGAGAAGACGCTGCTTTTAAACTGAATAAGTTTTGGTTTATTCATAATTAGCTGGACAGAAAGTTCTTCTGCTCTGCTGTGGAGAGGAGCTGCGTGACGAGTTTTGGTGTTAATGAACTTAAAATGAAGCTCAAACTGCAGCTCAGTGTGTGTGTGTGTGTGTTTTTCAGAGTTAGAGATCATAACTGGGCATGAAAACACTTATTTTTAAGGGAAAAAAGTTTCTTAATATTTCTAAAAACTACAAAAAAAAGTTTAAACAAGAAGAACAAAACAGTTTGAAGCCCTTGAATTAAAAAATTAAACCTGTTTTAAGAAAATTAAACATCATAACAAAGCAAATTATTCTCACTGCACTCTTTCTTTATATGAATTAGTCTTAAAGGACTCAAATTACAGAAAGAAATGTCCTTAAAAAATATTGTTTTTCTGTGACAAAGTTTGTTTTTCTTATGTTTATGTATTAAAATCTGTCTGCAGTGTCACGATGACACCAGAGGGTGGCAGCACTGTGCTGCAGAGCCACCAGAAATATGATCCTCAGGCTGTCATTTCCTGTGGTTTAAGTGGTGGTGTGTGTGTTTATGTGTGTGTGTGTGTGTGTGTGTGAAAGAGAGAGAGAGCATGTGTTTGAAATAGATACTACACACACACACACACACACACACACACACACACACACAGATTCTGGTATATTGTATGTCATACATTCCTGTGTGTGTGTGATGTGTATTTTGGGCAGGTGTTTTTTTTACATTAATACATCCTCTGAATCTATATTCGAACACATTCCTGCACACACACACACACACACACACACACTCTGGGATCCTCCTGCAGGTTTGATCCGTCTGTTCTACACACAAACACTTCAGTGTGAGTGACATTTTACACTCTCACACATTCACATCTGTGCACAACAAACACACACACACACACACCCACACACACACACACACACACACACACACACACACACACACACACACACACACACACA
>JAQMCX010000018.1:1555032-1572050 GCA_029814765.1 Acanthurus leucopareius | reverse complement strand
GTTTCTGCTAACTGATGCTTTTCCCAAACTGACTCTGGATCTGATTACTCCACTTGAGACTCACTTTTCTTTCCTTTCTGTCTCACTTACATGATGTTTTACATGCAGGACTTTTTATTTGTAGTGGAGTATTTTCAGAGTTAAGTATTGCTACTTTTACTCGAGTAAAATATCTGAATATTTGTGAATTTATCTAAAAAAAACACAACAGCTGAAGTGTGTAGCTGCATTTCAAACCCGTCTTATTTGGGACCGCCTGGTCTGACAGTAAATAAACTCAGCTGCAGGGTTGCAGGGCCCGGCGCCGCCCAGCACGGCTCAGCTCGGCACAGCTCGGCTCGGCTCGGCTCGGCACAGAACGGGGCCGATGCAGCTCGCTTTGGCTCGCTCTGGTGTCGACACCAGCTTGGGCAGATGGTCCGCGGCGTGACGAGGGGGAGCTGGTGACGCAAACGTCGCCGAACAGCTGAAACAACCCACCAGATACAGGTGGCGAGGTGATCCACTCCCACACACACACACACACATGCACACACACACACACACACCTACACACACAGAGGGGCTCACACACCGAGCTGGTGTGTGTTACATAACTGAGGTTCAGGGGCTTCACTGTCTAATCTGTCCGGGGGGGCCTACAAATCATAGTGGTAGTCATGGAAACACACATATCAGGACACGCAGACACACGTGTTCGGATAGAAAACACACACACACGTAACTTCAGATTGAAATGATGAGGCGCACACACACTCTGACACACACACACACACACACACACACACACACACTGAGCAGAGAGGCTGTCTGAAGGGTCCGAGTGCCTCCCAACGGTCTGCTGCTGCACCTTCTGACTGAACCTTCACTTCATCATCCAACATCTCACACGTTCAGCAGCTTCAGCAGCAGAAAACATCACAGTTACGTTAAATCAGGTGAATAAACGTTTACAGGAAACAAGCTGGTTTATTAAACTAACTAACATCCTTCAGGAATAAACTAAACTTTGTTCTGTTTCCAGTCAAACAAACAAAGATAAAATCTGCGTTTGTGCATCAGGATGCAGGAAAACATGGATGAGGCGTCTGTGATGTCACATGAGTTTTTGATGACATCATGAAGGAGGAGGGACGAGCGAGTGGCAGCCGACCAATCAATGAGCTGCTCCATCAGGACAAAAGTAAAAATACTAGAAATATATCTCATATGGTTAAAATATTTCATGAAATGAGCAAAACCGTCATGTTTATCAATCACTCACTGCTTTTTTTGACGACTTCACCGTGTCCGAACTTTTTACCTCCAAACCAAAGACTTTAACGTCTTTAATTTGACAGTTTACAAACAAAAAGCTTCATTTTTTCTTAATAAATCTTGATGTTTTCCTCAAACAGCTGCCCTCTGTGGTTTTTACTAAAACAAGGGGGCCTGTGGAAATTAGTTGGTATCTATTTTTAGCATTTTAATCCACATTCGAGAGGATTTGGGGCATCAGGACGGTGTGTTTATGATGCAGTCAATGTAAATACAGTGTGTTTGTTAATGGTAATAAAGAAACCAGTGTAAAAGTGGAGCTAATTTAATATGTTTGAATGGTTTTTGGACAATAATGGAGCAACAAATAGCACAAAAGGGAGAAGATGTGCAGATAAAACCTATTAAAAGCATCAGTTTGTTGTTGATTTTGGTCTTTTTTTGTGGTTTTTACATCATTTTCTACAACTTCCTAATGTAGCGATACCTTTTTAAATCATCAGAAAACACACATTTGAAGATGTTTTTGCACCTTTTTGTGCTGCTTGGTTTTATGCTAACGTCAATATATTCCTTTTTTTTTCAAAAGAGTCATCGATCAGCAGTTATTGATTGATATTGACAGGTTTGTACCTTCATATCACACAGCAAGACACCAGAAAAGCTCCGTTGGTGAGTAAGGTTAAGCATTTATTGGTGTTTGGAGGGGAAAAAAAAAAGACATATGCCATCATCCCTGCAGACAGCACACAATACTGGTGAGGAATCTGGGGAAGCGTTGCGCTCATGGGATTTGTAGTTCATAACAGTCAGTCACAACATGGAGAAGTTAGCTGAAAATCCCAAAGAAAACAAAAAAAAACTGAGGGTGGAATAACATGGCTGTGTACATTATTGTTATCATCATTTATAGTGTTGTAATTGTTACCCGCAATGCTGTTTCATCGTACAGCAGCGACCGCGTGAAGACCGCGGGCCTCAAACAGCCGCCGGGAAAAAAGTTCGTAACACGCTCAGGAACAAAGTTACATAGAAAAATATCACTGTCAAATAGTTTCTGAAACATCTGTGAGGAACTCCAAAAAATCCCAGGTATCAAAAAAGAAACAACACATGGCTTTCTTCTTCCCATCAACGGATGGAAACGGGAGAAACTCCGAAACTTTCCTTCCAGGGATTAAAAATTCAAGAGTTTGTGTCTGTGTATCAGGATTAAACAAAATAAAAAGAAAAAAGACGAGAAAAAGGGAAAAATATATATGTGTGTATAGATATATATATATATATATATATATTTTGAGGACAGAACTACAGCTCCCACAATACACCTAGGTTCACTTTAGTCTCTGTGGATGGTGCAGACAGCAAACGGACTCGAGGGAAATCAAGTGAAAACTGTTCTCGGGAATCAAAAGAGTGTTTACGTGAGAATCAAATCACAGCGCCCCCCTGAGGAAAAACAGGCCGTTGCATGAAACAACAGGAAAGAAATTTATGAGAATCAACAACAACAACAATAATAGTTATAATACTAGCAACCATGGCGAGAACTTTAGTTTTTCTCTCTAAAATAAGGTCAAGTTGCCATCTCTAAATAAAGTTTAAACAGCTCTAAGTGAACCGTTCACTAAACCCCTCCCACAAACAGCAACTGTCCAATCACAGCTCACCGGCTGTTGCTGGGCAGATCTGCCTGCCAAGCTTTGGATTTCTCTGCATAATGAAGCCTGATTTATTTCAGGGTGCTCTTGATAAAAATATGTGATTTCAACAGATAAAAGTTGCTTTAATTTTCCTTTTAATAACTCTGTCATTATTGATTGCATCATGTGATTGAGAAGCGATGCTCAAATCAAGATGACCAGGTTATAAAAACAGTTTGCAGACATCTGAAAATACCAAAAGTGCTTCTCTTTGTCCTTGTTACTGCATTTGTTTAAATAAAGAATAAAAAAAAAATTCAACCTTGTTTCCTTTGGTCATATGGACGAGCAGACTACTTCCTTTTTCTGCACTCCTCACTGGAAGTAGGTTTTAAATCTCTTAATTCACTTGTTTAACGAAATCTCTCATTAAAATATAAATACAAATCATACATGCTGTGGTAAAACTGCCACTGTTGTCATAGTAAACCATAAATGGGAAATACTACATTACAAAACTAATCATGCGTGGCAACAGGTAGCTAACAGCAGCTAACGGAAGCTAACGGTGGCAAACGGAAGCTAACAGGAGCTAACATAGCTAACGGTAGCGGGGTTTAGCGAACGGTTTGTTGGTCTGAGGAGAAAGTTTCGTGTTTTATTGTGAGTTAGTTTTAAAACTGGAGTTTGACAGAATCACCAAAAAAACCCAAAGCTTTTTAAGTCTGCAACAGGAAAAAAATAAAATAAAATAAAATACAACCCCCTCTTAAACAGAAACAATCCAAGCCACAAATTCTGTGATCAAATCAAAGACTTTTTGTGTTTTTTTTTTTTAATACGTGTATTTAATACCTCAGACAAAAACACCTGAGAAAAACTGACAAAATGATTCAGATGGGTTTCTCTGTAATATATTCAATATTACAACTATAATCACATAATTCAAGCATATATCATATACATATATATCTAGTGAGAGAATAGTTTAATATTCAATAGTACAGTTGTATGGTACAGTAGCAGTAGGGTGCATTTCTCATTTCTCATTGGGTAAAATTGAAGGAGAGGTAAGCATTTGTGTGTAAATCTATATACGATTTATCGATACAATATGCAACAAAAGAAAGAAGAAAATAAACTAAAAAGGAAGGAATAAAAGACAAAGAAAGGGTATAGGCAGTTCAGTACTGTGTTTGAGATGGTGGAAGTGGTTCTTTGTGTGTGTTTGCATGTGTGTGTGTGTGTGTGATCATGATCACCGTCAGTGTGTGTTTGTGTGTGTGTTGTGTGTCTGCATGTGTGTGCGTCAGGTGAAGGATCAGATCAGATCAGCACCATAGAAGTCCATAACAACATCAACAACAACAATAAGGATTAAAACCCGGGTTAGGACTGTGTGTGTGTGTGTGTGTTTGTGTGTGTGTGTGTGTGTTTGGGTGTCTGCATGCTGAAGGTTTCAGTCACTGTTCTTTCTGAGCAAAATCGACCATCATAAACCAGTTAGTATTTTCATTTCTGCACTTCCTGGACAAAATCGAGGACTAAATAGAGAAGAAAAAGACTGCGGTCGTGTCGTGTTATTCTGAACAAATTGCGTGTCTCAGTGTGTGTGTGAGTGAGCAAGACACCAAACTAAACGCAAACCTGCCAGCGAAATCCTCCACCTTATTTATGTCCGAACATCTGCTCTCACATCCAGCTGTGCTAACGGCTAATTAACGCTCTGTTTTTTTTGTTTCCTCTCTCTTGTCTCCTTCACCTTAGAAAATAAAAGTCCTGCTATTATTTCATAATCAGACACGGAATCAAATAGAAGATAACAAATCAAGTGCTTGAACGAGCCCACAAAGAAAACAAAAACGAAACACAAAAAATGTCTTAAAACTATACAATTTTTGTTTCACCGTCTTTCTGCTAACGCCGCCCCCCCCTCCCTCCCAACACCGAAAACAATCGTTACTAAGATACCTGGCCTCGTCTCGCACCAAGTGAAATACCTGATTCAACCATGATACATTCTCTGTTACGCCTCCGTCTCTGACTAACCAGCTCCATGAAATCCAAAATAGATTTGTGGTTTAGCGACAAACAGCTGGGAGGACAACTTGCTTTGTGTGGCCCCGTGACTGTCAAGCTAACAGCCCCTCCCCGCCCCATATATAAAATATACAAAAGATTATCTCCAAAATCTTCCTCCTGGCTATCTCCACTAATAGAAAAATATACAATAATCCTATTTTAAAATCTCTTTGCGTTATGGACGAAACCCTGCACCTCTTCCTCCTCCTCCTCCTCCTCCTCTTCCTCCTCCTCCTCTTTGCTGGACTAGTCTTGCCTTCCTGCCCAGTTCAAAAATATACATGTTTTTTTTTTGTCCTATTTATAGAAAAAAATTACACATCTGACCCCTCCTGGCTTGAATCCGTGCCTTGAGCTTAAAAAGTGAGATTTCACTGGCATAATGTGAGTTCAGCACCCTGTTTGAACTGGCTGGAGCAGTGGCCGGAAACGCACTACCTGCAAAAACTCCGTGCGACACCGGCCGTAAGCACAGCACCAGGGATGACGTAAGCTGCCGAGGTGACACAAGGTGATACAGTACGTCGTGTGGGTTCAACAAGCAGCATGTACAAAGAGAGTCACACTGGAAAAAAAAAATGGCGTCGCTGTGCTTTCCCGTCGTGCCGGCACAGCGTGCACGCTAAAACACACTTTTCATGCTTGCGCCCGGTGTCGCACAGCGCTTACTGCAGATCTACGCCGGCCGTCCCCCTCGCCACTTCAATAAAAGTGCTGCTGTTGTTGGGTTGCCTTGTACCCCGTTCTCATTTCCTCCTCCCCTCCCGCCCCTTCCTCCTTCATCTTCTTCTTCTTCCTCCTCTGCCTCACAAGTCTCCGTGTCGACTCTCGTACTTGTTGATGATGTTCCTGCAGCGGCCCAGCTCCTTCCTCATGTCGGCAACCTCCTGGCGAAGGGCGGCGTTCTCTCGCTCCAGGAAGGCGGCGCGCACCGAGATCTGGTTCTCCTTCAGCCGCCGGGCGTCCCGCGAACGCTTCGCCGCCTCGTTGTTCTTGACCCGCCGGCTCCAGTACTTCTCATCCTATCATCGGCGGCGGTTTGGTATGTTGGAGTGTGTGGGGAGGAAGGTGGGGGGAGAAGAAAAATAAAAAAGGGGAGAGAGCGGAATGAGAAGGGTCAGTTATGTGATGACAAAAAGGAAGGCAGGAAAGGAACAAGGAAAGGATGAGAGGAAGCAACAGCTCAGTAGTTGCAACTGGAGGACACGGAAAAACAGCTGAATTTGAAGGTTTCTTTACCAGTTAGTTAGTTAGCACACAGTGTTTTTAATAGCTTCAGTGTCGATAAAGATTTACAGAATCCAAGAGTAGCCATGGTTGCCACTATCTCCTTTTATTCTGTTATTTCGTGATAACGGGATAATCTGATGTGTTATCACAGGGTAACAAGGCTCTTTTTTCTTGATAACAGGATAAATTAAAACCAGTTTTGTTTTCTCATGACACATTGATTTATCACATTATCACAGGATAACGAGATGATTATTTATGATCTCAAGATAAAAAAATGTTAGCAAACTTGGCCGCTCTTGGTTTCCGTACGTTTTTTCCGGTGATGTATCTGAATAAATCTCTATGGAAGCTGAGAGCGGGAATAGTCGCTATCATCTTCTTTTATTCTGTTATCTCGAGATCACGAGATAAATATCTCATTATCACAGAACAATGGGTGGTTATCTCATGAAAACAGGATAAATTGATACAATATCATGAGATATCAAAATAAAAGTACCCCTTATTTCGTGATAATGCATCAATTTATCGCGTTATCAAGAGATAACAGAATAAAAAAACATAGCAGCAGTCATGGCAGTTCGTGGCTTCCATAAAAAGTGGCTTTGTAGCCTTTTGTCAAAGATTAGTTGACATTTCTGTAGTTAATTTCACAGAAGATGAGACATTTTAGCTGTAGTATCATATTAAACATTAGGACAGACAGTGAAGAAGTGGATTTTAGCGCAGAATGATTTAAGACATTTCTCAAATCACACAGATCAACATTACAACTGATTTCTTCTACTTTGTGTAACCTGTTTTTTGACTGTAGTTGGTGGCCATGCAGTAGCTTAAAGGACTCCACCTCATCTGTTATTATATTAAATAGAAACACCTCTACATGTTTTATTTATACGTGTATATTTAGACACTTACCGATGCATTAAGAAAAAGACAAAAGAGCTTATTAGCAGCCGAAAGGTCTGCAAGTACACAAAGTGGTTTTCACTAGACTTGATTATATGATAATTTGCATTTTGCAACATCTATTGAAATCTAATGTGAGACAGAGAATAATAATGAGTTATGTAAAAAATAGTTTTCTATTAATAAATGTTCTTTCTTAATGCAGCTGTACAGTCCTGCCCTGCTGAGCGGCTCAGCTGAACGAATAAATACTCTTCACCGGAGACATAAATACCCTGCAGCCTCTCAAAAGTCCGTAACATTGTTTTTTGGGGCATGAAAGGAGTCTGTTGGCAGATGAGGGTCTCATGAGAGGAAGACTGGAAACCACTGAGATTGTTGTGTTAAACTTTTGGACCTGGAGAGCCAAACAGAGGTCCAAATTGAAAGTAAAACCTTGTAGAGATCGCTATCTGAAAGATTTATGCCCGTGGAATCGCTGCCGGCCCAGATGGTTCGTAGTGTTTACTGAGCGAGCCTTTTACTGGCTGTGTTTACATCTGGCAAAGTTAACATTAGTCCACCATTAAACTCATCAGCAAAGTCATTATACTCGTGTTAATTTTTATACCGGCCTCTGATCGTCGCTTTGAGATTACTTTTTAAACGGTAATGTGTTTTTGAAATAACCAAAGTCTTCAGCTGATGGTTGGTATTAAAGCATTAAATCTAAAATCTCATTTATGAGGAGCTGCAGAGCAATCTGAGCTTCATCTTTATCTTCGGCTTGAGATTATTTTTTCAAAACCTGTGTACGAATGATTTATAAAGCCGACTACGGCTGAAGGCAGCAAGGTGAGCGCCTTCATCTCTCCATAAATTACAGATGCCTCGGGAGCTGCAGCTGCTCGGCACTGAACTATGAAAGTCTGAGCCATCGATCAGGTCGAATCCTGCAATGAACTCGCTATGAAATATTTCAGGACTCATCAGGAGGGAAAATACGAGTCAGCCTCTTGTTTCTTAAGTTTTTTCCACATTAGTAACGGTGCTTTTCAAGAGCTGCAGCCTCTGTGACGACGAAGCTTTTAATGAAACGTCACAGCTGTGGTTTCTGCCTGTAATGGATACTGAAGGAAACTCTGATCTCTTCTGACTTCAGGTTTTAAGGACTCGAATACCAGAGGAAAGTGAGTTGGTATTGAGGAATATTTCTGCAGCTTTAAGACAAAAAAATCCTTAAACTCTGCAAGTTGAAGCAAAATCAAGTATCGAGTTAAATGTGATGAACTTGTAAATTATTAATCTGAAAAGTTTTTAAAAGTTCAGTGAAGTTAGAAATAAGAAACTCTTCTTATTTATTCATAAATATAAGCTTGAAAATGAAACAGCCATTAATCTGCACATCGGCCGTCAGTAGCAATAAATACAGTATAAACCTCTCAGACACTGGACTCGTAAACAGCTATGACTTGTGGGAGATGTAGTACCTTCTGGTCATTTGGAACGAGCATCTTGCGGGCCTTCTTGATCATGGGTTGGGGTTTGAGCTCCTCCTCGGAGAAGCGGTGCCGCCGTGGGTCGAACGCCTCCTGGCCCGGCACGCTGGACAGCGCCAGGTCAGCCGGGTCGGGGTCGAAGTTCACCATGATGTCGCTGCTGCCGTTGGCTCCTGCTGGAGGTCCAGGTGGTCCCGGAGGGCAGGTCGAAGAGGGTGACGGATCCTGAGGCACCGCCTGACCACCTGGGGGAGACAGAGAGAGGAAAAGAGTCATTTCAAACAGTTTCTGTGATGAAATTAAATAAATGTCATCTGATTTCATCTTTAAACATTTAGATTTCTGGGTAAAGGAGGTGTCAGCCTTTTTAAATCCATTCCACTGCAGCTTATCTGCCTGCTCATGAATCTGGGAGGTGAAGCTTCTTAAGCAGCACTGAAGGGAGGAGTGTGTTTATTTGGATTTTGGGTGCGAACATCACTGTTTTGTTGTAGCAAGCAGCAACCAAATGCCTGAAGCTTCCTCTGAAGAGCAAGAGATGAAGTTTAGGAAGGACGAACCAGCACTGATACGATGTTTTCTATAGATAATGATATTTTTGTGAATAACAGGTCGACACATTCAGCTGTAGTTGTTCTCACTTTCCAAACTAAACATTTTTATCCCAATCTTTACTTTTTTTGCTCAAGAAAATGCAAAAAATTGCAGCTCTTTTGCACAGAGTGTGTTTGCAGACGAGCTGAGAAAGCAGCATTTTTAGATAAACAATGCTTTCTTTTCAAATTAAACCTCAAACCATGCAGGGTTTCAATGGTTTCGATTAAGAGCTCTTTTAAAAAAATAAAGGACTGATGCTTTAAGCTGCCTTGTTTTTTGGTTTTAGAAACATTTTTTATTTTTCGTGGTACAAAAAAACAAAAAAGCAGCCACATAACAGGCGTCTTCACATGTTTCGGTGTCCTTCTCAGGTCAAACGCTGCCTGAGGCCTTGAACTCATCTTCAGGCCGCCGGCTGCAGAGTCACATGTGCTGCTCCGTCGAGCCGAGCCGAGCCGAGCTCCTCTGAGATGAGTTGACCATAAAGAGGATTACGTTATAGACGGCCGACAATATGCTCAAATTTGATTCAAAACGTGGGGAGGAGGGGGAGGAGATGTGAGTGTGTTTGTTTTTCCATCAAATCCACCCACCTCTTCTTTTTTTTATTGTTCCTGGCACATCTAATGACAACAACAAAAAAGCTCCTCATATTCTCACTTAAATCTCTTGAAACAAACAGTTTCCTCATGCTGCAGTGACACAGACTCACCACCAGGTGGCAGAGTCGAGCCAGAATGACTGAGCGGGGCAGCGGGTTCACATCATGTTGGATTTACAACAATCAGGAGAGATCAGGTTTGTGTTTAACCCTTTGTGGTGTCTCATGGGAGAAAATCAGCTTGTTATCACCGAATAAAGACACAGAAGCTTCAAATCTGAACATTTACAGGAAAATAAAAGAATTCTGACCGGATTTATTTGGTGCATTTAGTTTAAATGATGCTCTTTGTAAAGAAAAGAGATGGTTTTTTTTATCTCTTGTTGGATTCAGGGAGGATTTACATGGATGATTGAACATGTGGCCGAAGCAGGATGATGATGATGATGATGATGGTGGTTAAAATCAATTTTAAGGCGAAGAGAATAAAACTCATGCTACCAGGAAACGACAAACACATGATGTCGTGGTGCATTATGGTTGTGACAGTGTGACTTTAAGCTTAATTCGCTCTCAAACCCGTCCTGCGTGCTGCTTGTGAATTGTGAGGCAGTGAATGTAAAAAAAAAACAACTCCTCCTTGATGCTTTTTTGCCCTGAAGCGACTCTGCATACAGCTGCTGTTACACCACTGAGCCGGGAACAGAGGGTCTATTTTCAGTCATATCTGCTCACCAGCTCAGGATATTCTGATTTACATTTACATTTCTGATAGCTCAAAAAATTTTTTAAAAATGCCAAATTTTGGTTTTTCTCTTTGGAATAAAAGTGTGAGTTGAGTAATCATCCTGTAACAGTCTGAACTCCATTGTGGCAGCGATTTTGAGACGCTTTTTTGGAGCACCGGGCTCCGAGCCACAGATTATAAATAACCGCCGAGCTGGGGACCGGCGCAGATCGAAACAGTAGTGGAAAGATTTCAGGTACTTGAGCAAATAAAAACAGTGAAGAGGCTTGTTTACAGCTTCCTAATTTGACTTGTATGTTATTTTTAACCAGCGCAGATAAGAGCAGTGATGGCAGCCCCCCTTTTTTTTAAAAAAATCCATCCAAATTCTTCTCACTGATGACAGATTTTTTTTTAAAGATTCAGCATAAATGACACGTCTCCACATTGAAGTGCTGGTATCGAATCACAGTGAGCACAAAAAAAAAAAAACGTCCTCGGCTGTCGGAGACTTTGTGCAACCGGAGCATTTTGTAAACCTGGAAATGTCAGTCAGAGCCGCGAAACTGACACCGATTCACACTCGACTGCCGCTGTGAGCTGTCAGTCAGTTTTCATTACCCGTGTCGACAACAATACCACCACCGAATCCTCCGCAGGCTCCAGGAAGTCAGACTGACGAGGGTCCAAACGCACCCGAGTTCCCCAGAAATCCAGCTGAAAACACCAGACTGCACAGCGAGCAAGCGGAGCTGCTACGAGAGAATAAAACTTCAGTGAATTTTAGTTTTTAAGTTCAAACTGTGAACCTGTGCACACCTGTGTGACCGGATCACAAACGCTCAGACACTTCAGAGGCGCTGATGGTCACAATCCTCCAGTGTGACACGACGTCTTCTGTAAGTACACAGAAATATGATGTCCGATGGTTGTGAAGGCATCGTCTGATTCACCTGATTTCACTAAAAACACCAGAGTCCCTTTGAAAATCACACAATTCTGACAAACGTTAAATGAAGAGAAACGTAAACTTTGCCAAACGTCTAAAGTGAAGTCTAATAATCTTTGTTTTAATGTAAATTAGACATCAAATTCAGTTCATTAAGTTGTTGCTTTCTTTAGCTGCAGTTTAACTGATTTCACCATTTTGACTATATTTATAAAAGACGACGTAAAAATGAAAAGTTTTTAAAAATTTTTACAAAACAGCCAAAATCTATAAAAATTTTTGGGGTTGTGACATTAAGAGAAACTTTGTGAAGCATCGACTTTGACATTTTCTGATTTATTTCTGCCTTTTTTACATTCAGCAAATGTCCCACATGAAGTGATTTCTTCCTTTGTGTTAAAAAAGTGTGTCTTTGTTTCAGTGTGTTGATCCACCAGTTAAATCCAGCAACACATCTGGTCTCTGGAAACAGAAGATCTGGTTGTTTATTTGCATTAAAAGCTAAGAAACGACGTCATTTCACAATCCCTCATTCGAGACTCATGTAATGTCAAGAATGAAGCTCGTCTCTGAGATCAGAGTCTTTTGGTTGTTTACAGACGCAAAGTTTCCTTATCAGTGAATTTTTAAGTGAAGGAAACTGACATTCCCAAACTGTTACGCTATTTGTACATTTTTTTAAGAGCATACATAAAATTAAATCCATGAGATGTGAGATATATTTAACATTTTTTTCCACCACTAAGAGCCTCAATTTACAGAAACTCCTACGTGACATGAATGCGTCATCCTGCCCTTCACTTATTATCCCTATAGTTGTTTTTCTTTGTTCCAAACCAGGCTGGAAAACATGAAGTTTTGTGTATATCTGGTTATTTTGGGCTCCCGGCGCCTTGTAAACAAAGTCACATGGACTCACAGACGCAGCAGCCTGCTGATTGGCCAGAGTTTGACAACTAGTCGCTCGGCAGAGTTTGAGTCCAAACTCGACGGTGTTGAAAAGAGAAGAGATGCAGAAGACACGAGGCTCTTCAGTCACAGTGAACTCAGCGATTCAGGAGGAAAACATCACCTGTTTATGTTCTCCTTCCCCGAAAAGATGGTCAGACTCACTTTCCTGGACGACGGCAGGAAGGCTGACGTCGTCCATCTTGTTTGTGTTAACTTGTAATCTTCAAACACCCAAAAAAACAGAAACACCACGAACGTTTCTGACTCAAAACTTTCTGCAGAATCACTCAAAGAGCCGAGCTGCACGTGGTCGCGACTGCAGCTGTGCAACTCATCTCCATCCACCTCAGGACTGAAACTTATCGATCAAAACATTCAGAACTAAAAGAGCATCAGGAGTCAGTTTTGCTTCGTGCGTAAACAGAAACAAACTTGGATGCAGATTAACAAAATCGCCTGCTGGGATCAAATAATCCCAAAAAAAAAAAAAAAGTTATTACAGGATAAAGTCGGGATGTTTGTGCACACATCATAAAGTCATTACAAATCTCCCATGATGCATTGCACCATATACCCCCCCCCCCAACTCTTGATCCCTCCATACGTCCTCTGGTCCATCTGTTGGTCCATCGGATGAACCGCCGCTGGTTTTGATCTGGCGCTCTGGCAGCTGGACGGGCCGATCTGATCCCGGATAAGTCGGCCCCAAAGCCCCGTCCTAATAACGACCATTTTGGGCAAAAAGTTGAAACCGATCCAAGAACAAGGCTCCACGCTTCTGCTGCGTAAACAGCCGCCAAGCGAGCGCGGCTTTGCCTGGCTTCATTTCCTGTCTGTGAGCAGCAGCCATTTGGACGAAGCAGCCGCTGCCTCTCTCTCTCTCTGCTTTCATTAATTTAGCTGAGATTATGTGTTTGTCTCTTTCCGCCTGTCAATCTCTGCTTCCTCCGTCAGTCTGTGCGTTTCACTCAAAGCTTTGTCCGCGATAATATCTTCGGATTAAAGCGACTAAATAGTTAATTATTCTGCTGCTGTGATATTTTGAATCAGAATAAAACATTAAACTAAAATCCCGTTTTTCCATCACTGAAGTTTCTGCGTTTAACTTGAACATCCTCAAGACTTTTCAAGGTCTTTTAAAGGTCTCATTTGATGAAAATTCAAGGACTGTAAAGTTTCAGAATCACAGTCTTCATTTCTTATTCATATTCTTGTCAAGTCGAGGGATCCTGGTTGAAATCCTTCATTTTTAAAAACGGCTGCCGTCTCATCTGAGATCTCCATCACAGGCTTCGCCTCAGGATGCGAGGAGCTGATGCTCAGATGGAGCGAACAGAAGCATACTGATGAAGCCGGTGAGATATTGTAACTTTGAAACATGGAGAACTTTTTAAAAAGAGAAAGAGAGAAAAAAAAACATTTCAAAGGTCCACCAGAGTTTGATGGAAGAAAGTGTTAAAGTGGGAAGTGAGGTGTCTGGGTTTTGGTTTCCGTCCTTCAGGATCAAACGGCTTCTCTCTCTCTCGAGCCGCCATTTTGCTCCGGCGTTCACACGGCGTGCAGGCAGAGAAAACGAGCAGCAGTGGGCAGAGACGCCCACGCCGGCAGAAAATAGACAGGTTGAGGTTTTTCAGAGTCAGGTGAGCAACTCTTCCTCTTGACTAATCGCTCGCCTGATCCAGAGATATTTTCACTCCGTCCGCCTACGCGTGAAACAAACAGCTGAACGCAACAAACCCGCTGCTGCTGCTGCTGCTGCTCGGTGGAGGTCACACAAAGGCATTTTGGGAAATGTAGGAACCTGAAAACTCAAGTGGAAGTAGGCGAAGCAGGTAAAACAATACGTGTTCGAACAGCACAAAAGCCTCCTCATATACAGTGAACTCATCATCATCATCATCATCATCATCATCATCTGGTCCACAAAAGGACGAAGCTTCTCCCTTTAAGCCTGTTTAAGCTTTTTTCAGTTGGTTCTTATTTAATAAAAAGAAACAAATCAATTAAGTGATTAAGTGGTAATTAAATTAATTGTACAAAGACGTTTGTAACAATCAGCTCCTTTAATAGTTGCTGCATGTGAGAGGATTTTTTCAGGTGTTTAAAAGTCAATTTTTTAATCCTCAGTGAGTTTTGAACAAAGTGAAAACTTCACCACTTTAAGTTGCAGTTATTTACTCCGTGTGTGTGTGTGTGTGTGTGTGTGTGTGTGATCTGTGTGTTAAAACACACACACATGCAGTTAAAACAAGGTGAAGTTTTAAATGCATCATGAACAAAATGCACTCAAATCACATCCAGTTCGCTTTGTGTTCGGATTTTAGTGAAAAACAACATTCTGGTATCAGAACAAAACATTCAGATATTTGTTTTTTGCTAATCTAGATTATAATTTATTCAAATTTAGAGAGAAAGCAACAAAAAAGACGCTTCAGATTACAGAAGATTTGTCTTTTTTGTGCCTTTAAAGTGCCAAAGATGCTTTTTTTTAAAAGACCTGCATGAAAAATGAAGCGACGTGAACGCAAGTTCAGTAAAACACAGCGAGAAATAAAAATAAAATGTGTGTGTGATCGAGTGTGTTGCACCTGCTGTTAACGCAGCATATAATTAATCCAGTCACAGAGTCACTGACACACTGACGCTGCAGCGACGACACTTTATTTTTATACAAATTAAAGAAAAACTTAATATGTGGAATTTGCTGAATTGAACGTTTGGAAAGTTTATAAAGTTTCAAACTCCTTTTAAAAAGCTGCTTTACTGCTTAATGCAGCAGCTGAGTGCTGACACGACATATAAAAGCAGTATTTGTAGTATTTTGGTGCATAAAAGTGACAATAAAAATTCAAATATAAAGTATAAATATAAATATATCTGTTGTACAAATGAAGATGAAGCAGTTTGCAGAATATTGCTGCACTGAGTTCATGGGATCAGGACCAGCAGTCAGTATTATTACAGCAGTATTACGTAACAGCAGCAGTAGTGAGAGTATTAGTACTCGCAGTGGTGATCGGATCAAGAGTCCGAGCAGCGTTTCATTTCCTGTTCAGTTTGGGGTTTTTTTGTTGTTGTTTGGGTGGACGACATGGAGATGAACTGCGAGCTCTGCAGCTGTTTGTGCCAAACAGAAAACCCTGTCAGCTGACACACACACACACACACACACACGCACACACACGTGGACTGACATATAGGAAGTGTGTTACATAAAGAGGGCTCCCCTCCCTGTAACATAAACACCACCGTGACTGTCTGCTGCCATGTTTGGCTTCTTCCTCTCCGTCTTAAACACATGGCGTCCTTCCTTTGGTCGCCATACGACAACCACTTCCTCCAATTATACACGCAAACAACAATATGTAAGTACAGCTGAGCTCCCCGTCCGGACTGCAGCTTATGTATTTACGATCAATTGATCTGTTGATTATGTTCTTTATTACTTCATCTTTAGTCCAGGGTCAATACAGTTTTATAGAATTTCGAAATAGCTTTTATAAAACAGTCAAAAATCCAAAAATATTCTGTTTATAAAGATATAAAACAAACAAAGAGAAAGTGGAGTGAAGAAATATTTTAACTTTCAACTAAAAGAGTTGATTGATTTCCTGTTTTAGCGCAAAAAAAGTCACTGGACACACGAGAGAGCAAAAATACACCGATTTTTTTATCTTTAATCAGTTTATAATTTTATATTCTTATTGTTTGTGTTTTAAATCAGTTTTAATTTAGTTTAAATTAGTTTTAATGGAGTAACTTGTCTCGTATCTTTTACAGAACAAGACGTCTGATCGAAAACACACACCAGCGTTAGCAGCAGTGTTACCGAGCCGTCGCGGTCGCAGCAGTAGCTGTTGTAGCAGGAGCAGCCTTGGCGTCGGTCGTAACATCTGCAGTATTTGCAGCACAGTAAAGGTCAAAGCAGCAGCAGCAGCACTGACATCAGTGTCAGTAGTACCAGCAGTGTTGGAGTCTTAGCTGTAGTACTAGCATGAGTAGCAGTAGCCACAGTGGCTTTTGAAGTAATCAAATTACTACTGCTGCTGCTATAAGTACAAACAAATGACAGTTAAATTAAAAAATAAAAAAAAATACGACTTTGATAGTTAAGTTTGATGGTGTCATTTTTCTGCAGACATACTGCAGCCAACCAACAGGGGGCGATAGAGACGTGCTGGCTTCACTTCTGAGAAGCTGCCGTGTCCTACAGTCAATGATTATGTTTATTAATAACAGCAATAAAAGTACTAATAAGGAGCAGCAGTAGATGTAAATCAGCAGTAACAGCAAATTTCAGAAATTAATTATTAGTTTCTTTTTAATGTCGAGTTAAAAGAGTTTTTAAAAATCTGATTGTTGTTAAAATAAAAAAGCTTAAAAGTGTTTTTGTCCCGATCTGTTTGAATTCTGGTCACGTGATCGACTCTAATTATTTTCATTTCGCAGCATCTTCAACATCTGGTTTTAATCTCAGTGTGATTTCACTTCACACTCACGCTGTGAGACGCCCGACACACACACACACACACACACACACACACACACACACACACACACCCACACACACACACACACACACACACACACA
>JAQMCX010000018.1:1500853-1554916 GCA_029814765.1 Acanthurus leucopareius | reverse complement strand
CACACACACACACACACACACACACACACACACACACACACACACACACACACACACACACACACACACCCCCACACCCAGGCAGGCATGGGCTCGCCTCTGCACACACAAACAAACACACAGTCCGGCACGTGCACCTTCACGAGTGTGCGCGAACACCGGCGGACAAACACTCACACTCACACACACACTCACACACACTCTCACACACACACACACAGCAGAAACAATTGAGTCCAGGTGACACACCCCAGGAGTCTTGTTCATAATGTCAACACACTGACGGGGAGTTATGTCACCACAGTGTGTGTGTGGAGGGAGCAGCGACCTCCTCCCTCCCTCCCTCGTCACTCCAAATCGCTGCTCACGCTCCGCCAGAGGCCGATCAGATTATGAGGCCTGGTCACATGACCCGGTCAGACGTCGTGGAAAGACCCCACATGGTTTCCAGACTTTCAGAGCTGCATGAGAACAGCAGAGTTTCACTCTTGAAGACGGACTTCTGATTGGAGTTAATGCAGATTTACTGACTGTGTGTTTTTAAAAAAAGAACGTGAAGTCTGTTTGTGACGCCGAATTCTTGAAGTTTTTTAAATTTCCTGACAAATAACGAAGATAAAGGCGGCTGATTCACGTTCGTATAAACATCCAGTGTCAGTAAACACTAACTGGTCCCAACTGACAAACACTACAACTAAAGACATTTCCTGTGTAACTTATTCTATTTTTAGTTAATTTTGTGAGTTTTTTAACTTTATTTTAGTGAACAAAACTGTTGTTTTTCACATATAATGTTTAGTTTTTTGTAAATATAATAAACTTGGCGCCCGGTGAAGTTTTTCCTTCTTCAGAAAACGACGGCTCGTTTGTTCAAATGTCTAAAACATCTTGAGGTTTGTGTGTTTTTAAAAAGCAACAAACAGCTTTTTAAAAATACTTTTGGAGGATTTTAAATTATCTGACATCCGTTCCAAACCTTCATCAGTTGTTTCTCCCAACATGATCATAATATTAACTAACCAACTAGCTTTGGTTGACCAGTTCTAACCAGGTGTTAAGACCGATAATGGAACCACAAAAGGATTTAAAATAAATTAGCCATCTTTGTTCGTATTTCAGAGCCGTTTCTTTGCATTTGATTGGCCAACTCGGCGCCTTGCAGGCTGATCCAGGATCAGCTCTCAGTGTTGTGTTTGTTTTCTGCTGTCAGAGGTCAAACTGACATGAATGAAGAGGCTGCGTTTTTATCTCGATGTGCAAAGGTGATAAACACACCTGTAACACACACCGTGTTCATCGTACGGCAGCTCGGTTGGGACAATTTGAGAAGGAAAAAACTTTTCTTTTAGGAGCTGATGCAGATTACTGCGAACCAGTTCACGAAACACTGGTTTATCCTGCTTCAACGATTCGGAGAAGGTGAAGATATGAAACCCAAAAGGTCACATGACTCTGTTTTAAAGGTCACACGCAGACTGAACGTTGCAGGAGCTTCAGATGAAAACACACCGATCATCTGAGGCGTTCGAGTGTTTATTCTTTGACACATGTTGAGTTAAAAATCTGAATTATTTCCAGTTTATCTGCTGTGTTTACGCCGAAGAAGCAGAGGAGGAGGAGCTGGCAGCGTTAGCAAAACACAAATTAAAAGAGTTACGATCTGCTTTTTAAAAATAAAAAAAACAATCTATTATTTTTATAAAACATCCTAAACCTTTTTATTTTTTTTTTTATCTCTTTCTGCTTCGTCCTCGTTGTTTATTCTCTCAGTAATCTTCACTATTTCCTCTCTCTCTCTCTTTATCTCCCTTCACTTTCCTCCTGCCTCGCTCTGTCTTTCCTCCCTCGGCCCCTCCCTCCCCTCCCCCCGCTGCTCCCTCTCGCTCCGATGCTTTCTGCAGCGGCACGTGACGCGGCGGCCGCACATGGCCCGAGCGTGTGAGCGGCGGAGAGAGGGAGCGAGAGATATTTCAAAACATGCAAAGCTGAACACTCTTGACTCTCCCTCTCTCCCTCTCTCTCTCCCCCTCTCTCACTCTCACTCTCTCTCTCCAGTGTTACAGAGTGCAGAGTCAGTGTCTTCTTTAACCCTTCACTCTCCAGGATTAATCAGTGGCCCTGAATGTTAAATCACCGGCTGCTTTGGCGAGCTTTTATCCAGCTCTCTCTCCTCTTAAAGAGACAGCAAATCGTTCTCTCTCTCTCTCTCTTTGGACGTTCAATCATCTGATCTGAACTGAATTCATCTTTTTTAATACCTGACTGTCTGTCTGGTCTTCTTCTCGTCTAGACGCTTGTTTTTTTGTTTGGTTTCTGTGGTTAAAAAGGAAAACGGAGCGTGGGGAAGTTGCATGCGTCGTTCCTGAGGATGAGGGCGGTCTGATATCCGCTCAGATTGTTTGTCTGCAGGACAAAAGTGGCTGCAGCCATGTGGAGCTTTTGGTGGTTCAACCCTGAAGCTCTGTTTCTCATTTGCTCGTCATCAGAAAACAGAAATCTTTGCCTTACTTCTCTGCAACATAAACCTGTAGCGTCTGTTTGCGTCATGAAACGTCTTTCAGTCTTAAAAAACTTATAAACAGTCACAATTTTTAAACGATCACACGTGGAAAGAGGTTTTCTTTTTTAGATTCAGGCACCAAAACTACCAGCCGAGCTTGACCTTTGTTTAACTTCTCGGTTGTGGTTTCACTTTTGGTTTTCGCGCAGGGCATGAACCCTGATGGGTGGAGGTCTCCGTGTGTGTGACTCAACACTTTCCCCCCCACCCACCAGACTTTGAGCTTTTTTTCCACCACATCAGGTGAAGCTGTTGACTTTAAGCGTCTCGTATTGATGCTGAGAGGCTGAAGCGGCTCGTGCAGATGTTAAACCTCTGGCTGAAGGATTCCAGATGTGAATTAGATTAAATCTGTAATCTAAACGGTTACTGTGATCACCGACAACCAAAAGTCGTCGCAAATCAAATGCAAATGTCACTTGAAAACTCAGTTCCTAATGAAGCTGCTGCGTGTAAACTCCCGTTTGTTTGCCTGTTGAGGTTTTAATAAACGTGTAGAAGTGCTGAAAGCGACGTTCCACTACAGGCTTGTTTGTTTTTAGCTGAAGTTCCCACCGACGCGGCGCCACTTCTGCTTTCGCAGCCTGACTCTTCACGTGTCAGTCAGGCTGCAGGATTTTAAAAAACTCTGCAGATTCTCATGGAGAGAGCCAAGAGGGCGAAGAAGCGACTGATAAGATCTGAGAAGTTATTCAGATTTCTGTTTCAATCACATGACAGAACAGTCTGCCGTCTTCTGAACTTCAAGCGTTTTCATGCGTTTGTTTCATGCAGAAACATCTTTGTGCTCCTCAGTTTAACGAATGGCGACCGTTAAGGAACGCCTCCGTGATGGATGTGAAAAATTTGTGCAGCAGATGCTTCCTTCCAAACACATTGTGGGTCAATGGGTTCATGCATCTTCCAGCGTGCAAAGGCTCATGGGAATCTGAGGTTTTAAAAAAGCTGTTTTTAATTGGGAAGGTTTCTAAACGGATCGACCTAAAAAAATCCGCGTCCAGTTGCTGCAGCTCGTCAGAGACGTAAACACGATTTTACGATTTATTGCATTTTAAATAACAACTTACTGAAAGCAACTTATAAAATCACATCTGCATCCGTGTTTTTTTTTGCGTTTCCTTTACTCTGAGCTGTTCTCCATTTTGCCCAGAATGAATTAAAATCAAACCAAATGTGCATGTGGATCAGATTATTATAACAAGTCTATTTTCCATCTTATTCCTCTGCTCGCTCGCTCGCTCGCTCTGCAGCTCTGTAGTAACACTTCAGCTCCACAGCGACCTGAGGGATTTCTGGCTGGATGCATCATGCTCAACCCAGTCACGTGTTTATAATTCAGAATAAAGAGCACACACACACATACACACACACACACATAAGAGCATGTTCACATTAAAGCCCAAACAGTTGCATGCAAATGCTGAAATAAAGAGGACACTCTCTTATGCACGTTCAAAGTTCACAAAGGCGTGTGCACGTAAAGGCATGCACACAAACACACACCGGTGATGTGTATTCATAGACACTTGCAGAGGCACTCAGGCAGATATGAACACACACACACACACACACACACTCGGAGCCTTGCAGCAGTATCCAGTGGTATTCACTCCTCTGTAGCAGCTTTATCCTGCTTTCTTTCTCCCATCTCTCTCCTCTTTTTGTCTCATTTTCCAACAGTTTTTGTTCTCTGAGCTCTTTTTTTTTTTTTTTTCGCAGTGAAACATCTTTGCTCTTATTGTTTATGACTCAGAATAAAAAAGACAAACACGATGTTCCAGTCAGATTTCTCCGAGTCGGATCCCGTCGGGCACTTTTATCCCTCTCACACTCTTTCTGTCTGATGTGTTTTCTCTGCATGAAGCTGCACACAAACGCTTCGTACCACAAACCTGCTGAAGGTGTGCAAATTACTGCAAAACTGTGCACGAGTGTGAATGCAACACAATTAAAAATATGAAGTTTAAAGCTGATTATCAGCTCAGGATGAATGCATTCCCTTGATTGTTGTGAGAGCAGCTGATATTTCCAGATCTCAGCACCTGTTAAAGCATCAGGGAGCTGATTGACACGATAACTTCTGCCTTCGGTTGCGACTGTCATGTGTTTCATTGTTGTCATTGTTTCCTTGTGTTTGTTCACGTGCACACAGAGAATAATTACCCAACAATGCAACTCTTTTAGCGTCTTTCAGCTCATTGTTTTGGTTTTCCATCAACATTATTGTGTCTGTCATCTGCTGTGTTTCAAGCAGCAACAGGAAATTGTTTTTTTATGTGAAAAAACTCTAATATTTGACTGTTTGCTGCCTTTTTAGCTCATTTACATGATGGGAAGCCACGTTATTCTCAGGCTGTCGGACAAACGGGCTTTCAGTCCAAGAAAGAAATGTGTTTCTGTCATATTCTGCAAAATGTTCTGCTTAAATCTTACACACTGGAACTTTAAGTTCACCTCAAATCAGCTGCTTCTCCTCAGATTTTAGTGCAAATTCAGCAACATAACATTTTGTCTTTGAGGAGTTTCTGCCTTAAAGGCGAAAATCAGGAACAAAAATCTCCAGTGCAGCTTAAACACAACAGATTAAACAAGAGATTGCGACATTATCCATCATGCAGCCTTTTCCTGAAAGAAGGAGAGTGATTCACGTCTTTTAATCCACCAGCTCAGAGGTGTGTGTGTGTGTGTGTGTGTGAAGATTACAACATAAAAGTGGCTCTGCTTCTCTTAAATCTATAATGCAGATTCTGTCTTTCATTAAATCCAATCCGAGGATTCGTCACTGCTGCGATAAAAATCACAACAAAAAGTTTTGTGCATCCAAACATCGACATCATCGTCTCATCCCTCCTTTACAACCGCCGAACATTCACAAAGACATTTAGCAATCTGTCATCTATAAATCATCATGAAATCAGCCGGGATGATTCATTTGTCGACTCACAGGACAAAAAAAACCCCTAAAAAAACGTGATCGTCAGCATAAAGAACGAGCTTTGTGGTTTCTGTTAGAACTGAAAGTTGTCAGACCTGTGAAATCTCCGAGCGAAACAAATAAAAGAAAGACAGAAACGCTCCTGTGATGTTCTGGCAGTTCTGGTTCACATCAAAAGCAGCGGAGAGAGGAAACAATAAATTATGAATATATAACGGATGAAAACAGGCTGTCGGAGAGTCGAGGAAGGCCGCGGAACGGGGTGTCAGACATTTATCAGAGATATAATTAGAGGAGACCCCTCCCTGGTTATTGTTGGAGGAGTCCGGTGGTTGAACTGGGTTAGTTAATGTGATGTATCATGAGTCCGTGTCCTCATTAGTGCGAGATCGCATTAAGGCCTCTGCATGCGCAGCTTCATTAATTTTCTGACTGCATTAGCTGGTGCAGAAATGCTGCCTTCGCCTGTGCAGATGTCACTTTTAATCACGCCGTCGACTCCTCAGAAGCTTCAGAAAGTGAAGTTTTTTTCTTTTCCAACTTTATATCGATTCATTTAAAATGTTTTATACGTTAAAGTATCAAAACTTTTTTTCCTGACAGCTTCCTTCAGCCCTGGAGTGACTGATGATGTGAATTATTAATAGATAACATATTAAATATTGGTCTTAATGGGTCAAACTGGAATAAAAACCATCTCAAAGCCCCATAAAATCCAATAATGTTCAGTGTTACTCACCGTGCAGACACTCAGGTCCTCCCATCAGGCCCTGCTGCTGCTGAGGTGGCGGTGGCGGCGGTTGTGGCTGGACGGTCTCCAGTCCCAGCAGCGAGGAAGAGGAAGAGGAAGAGGACATGGAAGAGGAAGAGGAGGAGCAGGGCGGAGGGGAGGTCGGGGGGCACTGGGAGCTCTGGTTGGGCACCGCAGACTGGGAGCTCTGGGAGGAGAGAGAGAGAAACATGACGCTAACCAGCTAAGAAACAAAGCTTACAAGCTAGCAAGCTAATGAGCTAATAAGCTAGTTAGCTTAACTTGCAGGCGTGTTTTTATTTTCATCAGATTTGCATAAAGTCAGTAAACTTTGGTCAGCCAGTGTCTTTTTTTCTTGCAGGTAAATGAGGTTTGGGTGACGTTTGCGCTTCCTGTCGGCCTCACCTGCGATGGGATCTGGGCGCTGGTGGAGCTCGGCCCGTTGCTGTGCATCCCCATCCCGTTCTCCGTCAGGAACTCCTCCAGGTCCATGTACTGCAGCTGGAACAGGCCTCCGTCGCACGGCAGGGTCCTCTCCCACAGCAGGGGGCCCAGGAAGGCCGACTGGGAGTTGTGCCGCAACGAGCCCGACCCCGGAGCTCCGCCCACCTCGCCGGGCCCTCCGGCGTTGACGCCCAGTGAGTCCTCATCAGAATCCAGGGGTTTGTCTTTGTCTGGGAGGAGAGGAGGGATGGAAGTCAGGTTTTTTATATCAAACGAGGGATAAGAGCTTTTTTTATGAGGGTAATTAAAGAGTTTCGCCTCCCGCCTTCGTTCGGGTTCAAGGTCAAAAGGGATAAGAGCCGATAACGAGCGATTTCCAGTCTGACGATTCAGCAGAGCAGCGAAGACCGAGGCGGATAATCCCATCGGCCGCGGTCTCATTTGTTTACTGTAATTAAACTGTCCGCACATTAATGCAGCGCTGATTTATTGACGCTGCAGCGAAACTCAACATAAAACACGTTTCAAAGCTGATGTCTTCTGTCTTTTATTCAGACACACTTTGGGTCCATGTTCGGAAAATTTTGGGACATTTTTAATTTTTCAGAAAAACTGACGGATTGAATTTTTTCCTGCATGTTTGTATTTTGATTAAAAAGCTTAAAGACACATCAGGTTTCATCTCTTTGCAGTAAATCACACTTTGCACGTCAGAATTCATGTGTCTTGTGTTTCCTGTGTTACGCAACAACCGTGTGTTTTATTTCCCAGAATTAAAACATGGAAACACCCTGATAAAGCTCTGATTTCTCTCCGTGGATCATCCCAACTCTGCACTTTGACTCCTGCGTCTGATGCTTTGATGCATCTGGTGAGTCGTAAAAGGGAACTTCGTGACCTTTGAATGAAACCATGAAAAGCTGAACTGAAAAGCAATAAAACACACCCTGCTGCCGTTCCCTTACGATACACTTGAGCGGACGTCGGGTAATGTTAGTAAACTCAAGATTCTGCTGAGTCGCTGTCAGTTTGCTGAGTCATGCGACT
Organism: Acanthurus leucopareius; assembly: GCA_029814765.1. NCBI lineage: Eukaryota > Metazoa > Chordata > Actinopteri > Acanthuriformes > Acanthuridae > Acanthurus > Acanthurus leucopareius. Next base: position 1,547,179 of record JAQMCX010000018.1, on the reverse strand, counting down.
GTCAGACTGCAGCGCCAAAAAAAGATGGGATGTTTTGTAAAAGAGGCTCATTGATAAAAGGTTTAAAGCAGGATGATCAGGTATGAAAAGAGCTTCGTCTGATGTCAGAGAGGAAAAAGCTTCACCACTTTGTGAAACTGTTGTAAATAAACTCGGTTTCTTTGCAGGTTTTTTATTTATTTCTCAGATTTTTGGAGCCACGTTTTATTTTACATCTTGAAACTGTCCCATGTGACCAATTTCAGCACCGTCAGTCGTCTCAAAGCTTCATTACAATCACGTTTATTCAAACAACAACCTTCAGGCCTGAAAGATGAAGCCAAAAACAGCATTTCCTCAAACGGCCACTTGAGGCGCTGCACCAAAAGGAAGTGAATCACCATGGAGCTCATATGAAAATGTCCAACTTTACATGTTTACAGCCTGCAAATAACCAACAAAGTTTGGGTTTTTTATGGTTAATTTTCCTGTTTATGAGTTTTGAATGTGAACTAAAAGATCATCCGAGTTTTAGCTCCGCCTCTTCGTTTACATGTAGGCGGAGTCGGGCGACGCTGAGCTTCACAAAGGTTCCTGCAGAAACCTGAAGGTAACATCCATGTTCGTAAAGCAGAAAACAAACAGCATCCTCTCAGGTTTCCGGCCTCCGTGTGACGTTCGTGTCCTTTACTTCCTGTAAAACTCTTCTTTGCGATCGTTAAAACGGCGTCTATAAATACAGCTGACTCGACCGACGCTGCGCTGTGACCTCGCAGCGATGGAAAGATAGATAAACACATCAGACGTCAATAAACCAAACTGTGTGGAAAGAACCGCGGTGATTGTTTCGTGCTTTGATTCTTTGATAATATTATTTCACAAAAAGTGCATATTGAATAATGAAACCTAATAAAATAGTGATAAAGGAGCATATTTAAGCGCAGAGACGACAGAGAGAGAGAGGCAGAGATAATAAAGAGAGGACGGGCTGAGAGAGAGCATCAGGACGGCCGGAAATTTAAATTTAAAGGGATTATTGAACATAAAGACAAGAGAGATTACAACAACAGAGGAGGGAGGGAGGAACAGAGCCGATACTCGAGGCCATTATACTCATGTCGCTCATAATCTCTCTGCTATCATCATCATCTTCTTCTTCTTCTTCTTAACAGCCTGCCAGCTTCTTTTAATTTACTGCCTGCTCATTATCAAACTCAGTGAAAGAGGGAAAGAAGAGAAGAAGAAACCCACAGTCACACAATCCAGAGTATTAATCTGATTAAAAAATCTCATCTTTGTAAAGGTTTCAGCCTGGAACCAGACCTCCGAATCGCTGCCCACATCTCAGATTTTAAACTGCTGCTGTGCTCATTGATGGCTGTTTCCCCGATTGGAAAAAACCAAGCGAGCCAATCAGAAGCTCGTAGGTGTGATCACCGTTTTCCCGAGCCAGAAAGATGGAAACAGCAGAAACAGTGTTGGCGCTGTACGTTTCTGCAAACCAGGAATGTCTTAATTTGTACGTTTTGTGTGCATCATGTCGACGTTTCTAAAAAACCCATCAAAGCGGCGTTACGACTGCACATCAGTACATTTTCTGGATGTTTTTGTGGAAAAAAACTGGCTGTTTTTCTGACAAAACGTCACAACATTTTCCAGCTGTGCTTGTGGTGACAAAAACAAGGTATTTTAAGTCTAAAAATGATCTCCTCATAACCAAAACTAAGTGTTTTATTGTTCCTAATCCACCCAAACCTGCACGAAATGTTGTTTTTCCAAAAGGAGAAACAACCTTATCAAGTCAGATACATAAAAATATGTGAAACAATGCTGTTAAAATTGTAAAGTGAATGATTAATACACAACTTTGCACAGGAAAAATCTCAAGTTTATCCTCGCATCTCATAAAAATCCACATAAAACCACAAAAACTCATAAACTTGTGCGCTGCACGAGGCTCCAAACCATCAGAAGGCAGCCGGTCGGCCTTTTACTGAAGCTGCACGACTGTTTAAAAACTGTTAAGCAGAGAAGAAATATTGCAATAACATTATGCAATAATAAGGAGAGAAAAAACTCCAGTTCCTAAACTGTTTGATATCTGTGTTTATACACGCCGCCACGTCCGAGACGAACTCCCCAAAGGCAAATAACATAATCTCAATCTTCCTGCTGCAGAGACATGACGGAGCAAATTAAGTGATTAATAATTTGTGTGCGCAGATTATTTATTCAAACGCACACGTTGCTGAATCTTGTGCACGAATTTAAAAAGTAATTTAACATCTCCTGACACCTGAGAGGAAAGATGGAAAAAGTCAAACGGTCGAATCCCGTCAAGAGAGACGGGAAGGATTCGGATCAGAGATGAGAGTGTGTACTGTAACAGATGAGACGAAGCCGGAGAAAATGTAAATCAGCAGAGGGACCGAGGAGGAGAGAGAGGAGAGAGTGAGAGGAAAAACTCAGAGATGTGTGAGAGAACGACAGACAGAGAGAGAGAGAGAGAGGGAGATGTGCGAGATGGAGTGGGTGTTTATGAAGGCGTCAAACAAAGCCAGCCAGAGAGAAAGCAGGAGGGCGAACGAGTGTGACACCGACGGAAAAAGCTCCAAAAAAACCAGAAAACATCACACGCAAAACATCTTTTTCACACCCCTGTGAACGCATCACTTGTCAGCAGGGGGCGCTGACGGCGGCGGCGAGGCCGGGCGAGACCTCTGAGCCGCTCTGTGACTCCGTGGAGAGTCTGTCATCATCATCATCATCATCATCATCATCATCATCATCCTCACACAAAGCAGCAACAGCAGAGAGAAAACTCTTAAGACAGGGGGTGCAGTTACACCAGGAGGCCACCAGGGGCTGCCAACCAGCAGAGAGAGTGCTTGCTTTGTTTTTCTGCCTCTATGAGTGTGTGTGTGTGTGTGTGTGTGTGTGTGTGTGTACATGTGAGTCTGGCATCACAGCTGTAAGTTAGCATCATCAGAGTCATCATGAGTTTGATTTTATTGTTTTATACGAGGTCACAATGCAGCGTCCTCATGAGTGTGTGTGTGTGTGTGAGTGTGTGAGACTGTGTGTGTGTGTGTGTGTGTGTGACAGCAGCTGACTACGAGTTATGACAACCCCACAGCAAGAGAGGAAGGAGAGGCAGCCTGGTTAATATTTGTCATGGCAGCTGGTGGATGGGAAACAATTGAATCCCACTCAGTAACCTTTATTTAAACAGAGCAGAGAATCACATTCAACACGAGCGACTGCTGCCGCTTCTTCTGCTGCTGCGTTGGCCGTGTTTTGATGGCATCCACTCCAGAGTGTGTTTCTTTTTTTAAACCCTCTCCTTCCCTCCTCCTCCTCCTCCTCCTCCTCCTCTTCCTCCTCCTCCTCCTCATCGTTTAATTTCAACACCAAAATGCAAAAAGGAAACGTTTAATATAAAACAAATCCAGCGAGCCAGAAGGAGGAAGGCTGAAGTGAAGAGAGACTGTGTGTGTGTGTGTGTGTGTGTGTGTGTGTGTGTGTGTGTGTGTGTGGGATAAGCAGGGCCTCTGTCTTTTACAATCACACCTACCCACTCAGTCACATGCACACACACACACACACACACACCAGTGAATAATCCCTGTGATGTTTCTGCACAGACTCACATTAAGAAGCTGAATATTTCATATCTGTTTCTCACACTGGAGCAGAAACTATTGATCATTTTAATTATTGATTAATCTATTCCTTTTTACTTGATTGAAATGTAAACAATAGCCAACGTAACCGATTTGTTTGCGTTCGCCAACCATCAACCTAATATGAAAAGCTTAAAGAATTTCTGGCCTTTTTATGAGAAAAAAGTCAAAAACAGTTGCTGTCATCTGCTTTATTTCATATTATGTCACCAGCTTAAGAAATATTCCTGGAATATTTCAGTGGAGGCTCAAAGTTTTTGACATTTTTATTGAATTTGGTGCATTTTTTAAAAATATTTCTAATAATAATTTCATCATAATGCAGCACACATTTAAATTGCCCCTTTAAATCACATTAAAATGCATCAATGTGCATTTAAAATCTCTAAGTGCTCTGAGCTCCTGCAGTGACTTGTTGGCTGTTTTCTTTACTGTCCCTTTAAGAAGTTTCTCCTATAGGACCCCCCCCCCCCCCCCTTTACACACACACACACACACAAACACATGCACACGTGCACACACTCACCTTTCATCTCGCAGCAGTCCTTGGTGCCTCTCTGGTCGGCCTTGATTGGCAGCTGGAGCAGCGACTTCAGGTTGGTCATGGAGGTCAGGTGTCCACCTTGAGGGCCACTTCCGGTCGGGTTGCTGGCCCCAAACTGGGGGCTCGTGGCCCCGGCAGGGAGATCCGGCGGTAAGAGCTGAGTGAGAGGCCTTGACATAACTTCTTGGGAGGAGGAGGAGGAGGTGGGGGGGAGGTGAGGGGAGGCACACGGGGTGGGGGGGTGAGGAGGGGAGAGGCGCAACCTGCAGACTGTAAGTTCAAGATCAAAATAATCCAATTGTTGACGCTAATTGACAGGCGCGCCGTCAGAGAGATGCGCGGTGCGGCGACGCGTGAGTGCGCTCAATATCTCCACCTGATGTCCCGCTTTTCCGCCCGTCCCATGAAGAAGAAAATGAGTAAAGAAGCGAAATAAAAAGAGAGAAGGAGGGGGGGTGAAGGGGTGAGGGGGTGAGGGTGGGGGGAGACTTATCTCCGAAATGGCACCATGTAAACGGAGTCTAATTCATCCTGTCAGCCCGGCGGTGCGTTCAGGAGCCGCTGTCAGCCTCTTGATAAACGCACACGGGGGATGAAATGAATGAGGCGCAGAAGTGAAGTCCCCTCTGAGTTTGTGGAGATTAAAACACACAAAAAAAGAAAACAAAACGGTGGTTCACGGTCGATCCCGGTCCGTCCGTCGGTCAGTCGGTCGGTCGATTTGTTTGTTGATCGATCTGTGATTATATATATGTTTTATTTTAAATCCAGAGGCAGGAGGTGGAAGGAAAAAGCAATAAAAGCAGATCTGAAGGCGGATGTCTGTCGTCCCATGCAGTGAGTGCAGAAAGAGGATTAGAAACAGCAGAATACAGTCGAGTCGAGGCGAGAGAGAGTCCACGAGATGTTTTTCTACACAAAAATAATAAAAAATAACACAAAAACCTGAACCAAACTTGTGGTTGAATATGAGCAAAAAATATAAGATGAAGGAAATAAAGAGATCCCCCCCAAAAAATAATAATATCCAGTAGTATGAGAGTCAGATAGATGGGACTGATGGCTCTTATTTTCCTCCCTCTCTCTCTCTCTCTCACCCTCCCTCCCTTTCTCTCTCTCTCTTTCTGTTTTTCACACACACACACTCACACTCACTCTCACACACACACACATACACTCTTCTCTCTATTTTCGTCGCTCTCTCTCTCTCTCTCTCTCTCTCTCTCTGCCAGTCAGCTGGAACCAACACGGGCCGCTCGTGTGACGTCACCGCTCACGGGGGAAAGGCGCTTGGGGGCGTACATCGTTTGCATACATAGCTAAGCCACGCCCACCACAGGCAACGCCCACCTTTCCCCTTACATCCACTGTTCTGCGTTCACGGCGCATGGGAAAGCTGGTAAATATGAGCTTCCACATGTATGAGACCACAGCAAGATCAAATTATATCAGAATCAGGTTTATTGCTGAGTTTTGTACCAGAAAAAGATATTTTGGTGCTAAATAAAGAAAACAGTAAGAGAAAAAGAAAAATATCTTTAAGAAAAAATATTTAAAAAAACAGTCTATGTAAAAAATTCGAATCAAAATGTTCAGTGCATAAAATGATAAAGACACTGAAAACTAAAGAACTTATTAAAATTATGTGTTTTGGACATTAGCTGAAGGGCTGATTGATGATTTGATGAATCCACTTAGGAACTACTGATGTCAGTTAATGTCCACTTAAAATATTAAATATTGAAATATTGCATAAAAAGAGTAAAAAAAGAGGAAAAAAATGTAGATTCAAAATGTTCCATCATTTTTAAAAACAGTACATCCATGTTATTGTTTCTACTCACTATGATCGCAGATTGATAAAGCTGCAGTGATTAGTGGATTAATGCCTTTGGCCCAGTTGATGCACAGAAAACAAATCACTGTTTTGATAATCAAATAATAATTTAAGTGTTTTTAAAGCGCAAATGTCACATCTTTGCTGGTTTCATTAAGTATTTGAGTTTTGGGATGACATTGCCTCATATAATGGCAAAATAATATGAGCGATTATGACTTTTTATCTGGAGTTTTATAGAAATAAAATGAGAAATTAATCAGCAAATGAATCATTAAAGAAAAACCATCTGTCACAGCTCTAATGAAGCAATACATCAAATAGAGTGTGGAAGTAGGAAGTCAAGCTCTTTATGACTCTGTTAGTTTCAGCAGCGGGTTTATAACAACACAAAGTAGTAAAAAGAGGCCTAATTAACATAAAATAAACAGAAAAGTGGGTTTATTCGTGTGTTGTTGTTGTTTTTAACTCAGATATTCGTTCTTTCATGTAGACTTTAAACGCAACACAGCTTAGCAAATAACGTGACGCCTCCCAGAAGTTTCATCCAATGGCTGACAGCAGCTGCGTCCGCTCGTTCAACAAGCCACGCCCACTTGATCTGAGGTCCTTCCTAGATGGTCCGTGAACGCACCCCGCCCCTCTCTTCTTCTCTCACGCTGTCATTTAAACAGCGAGGCCAAAACAACAAGGCTGAGCGAAGACAGAGTAAAACTTCACAGAGACGAACAGTCATTAAAACAACAGCCTGCCTGTTTTCACGACTGTTTTACTGACTGTTGATGAAAAAAATGTCAGGAAATGTGATTGAAAAAAAGCATCTCGCGCAGAGTAAACAGAGACATCAGGTGTTCACATGTGAGCGGATGGACAGTCACACCACCATCTTTCTTTCAAACAATGAGCCTCCAAACACCAGGAGCAGAAACATCTCTCCTGCTGCGACATGTCGATACAAACACGGTGTTTTTACAGGTTTAACTCGATTAAACTGGGACTTTTTCACTCTTTCAACGAGTTAAAACCATAAACTTTTTAAAATCACAGCATTCAAAGCGGTTAAACTACATTTAATCCTTTAAAATTGGTCTGGAGACGCATAATTCATCTCTTCTTCTTCTCTGTTTTGTGTCCCTAACTGCCTCTCGCGCTCTCAGCACCGAAGAAGCACATGGCTCCGGCACGCGCCGACTGTTGCCTACCGGCGACTCTGCCTCGTCGTGATTGGCTCAAACTGGGTCACTCGCTAGCTCTCTCGGCCTCCCATTGGCTAAATATAGGTCACAGTCTCCGCCCACAGGTTTCCCCATGCTATTGCCGCGTGACAGCTGGGCTGGAAGGAGGGGGGCCACGGGGGGGTGATTGTGTAGATTAGTGTTTACTTCTGAGGGCTGCAGGAAAGATCACGTTTATTTCTTTATAATCAGCTACGCTAAAGAAAAAAGGAGAATAAACGTTTAAAATTATTATAGAAAAATTTTAAAAAATACAAATTAAAGTTGGCAACAAGAAAACAGAGTAAAACTATTAAAATAAAATCACAAAAAAATAATTAAAAATTAAAATAAGAAAAAAAAAATAACACAATGGAATAAATGAAGAATGATGATGTTAATTCCACCTTAAGAAATGCTTTTCAAACACAAACCTACATGTTTTTTATTCTGTTTTGCTTTAACTGTACAAATCTGGCTTCTCTTTAACTTGTTTATGTACAGCGTGAGCCTATAGTTTGCTCTATATACACCTGTGTTGCAAGTTTTATTCACCTGTTAATTAAGCGTTATGTTGGATTAAATAATACATAGTGATATTATCATTATTTATTTTTATTTTTGTTATTCTGTGAATGCTTTTGTGCTTTTGTGTTGCATGTTTTGATGTCTAAGTAGTGGTTTAAAATGACAGCAGTTTATTTGTCTTGTAAGAAACATTTATTTTCTTTTATTATTATTCTGCACTACATTTGTGAGCTTTAAGGTTAATGTACAATTTCAATAACTATCTTTAATTTGTCATAATAAGGCTTACAAATACCTCAAAGCCTCATTTTCTCATATGTAAACATATGTTTGCTCTTTGTTTTGGTAAACTTCATGTTTGCTGTTTTCCTGTTATGTCCATCAATAAATAGCAAATCAAAAACCTCAGGAACAGCAGCCTGTGAGGGCGTTTATAAGGGTGTTTTCATATATTGTCCACACAGCATGTAAACTTACAACACCGAGTATTTACTGTTGATACTATTTTGACCGATTCATGAATCAGATGTGGCAGCTGCTCTGTGGGAACAACAGTTCCTGGAAGGACTTGGAAAAGCCTGAGAGTCCTATCTGGTGACAGAGTGCTGTCAAATATACATGACAGGAATGTGCTAGTAGTAAGAGGTCAAAATAATCTCTGTCACACACACACACAAACACACTTACACACACACACACATGCCAGCAGGAGTGTGTGCACGCTGGCATGCATCAGGGAAAGTGAAGAACAACAGCTTAGCACCACAAATGTGTCGTTTGAGGGTCATAAATCTTTCAAACTCAAATTATTTTCCCTACATTCCTTTCCTGCAGACCTGGGAGGGAGTCATCATTTATAGTGCACTTAAATGGCTCCATCTAGTGGCCACTTGGCAGTAAAGCACCAAAGCAAAACACTACAAAACACTGCTCACTGAGAATTTAGCTCACTGAGCATTTAGCAGAGGAGGAAGTGGTATTCAGATATTTTACTGAAGTAAAAGTAGAAGTATTAAACTGTAAAAATACTCCACTATAAGTGAAAGGTGTTTATTTAAAACTGAAGTGATGTTGATGTGTGTATTATCAAATTAAAAATACAGTTTTAAGTATGAAAGTAAAAGTATGGTCCCTGTCAGTGTCACTATTATATTATTTTCTTGTAATAACACCTCATCAGCATTTTGGTTGCATTTTACAGCCATAATCGCTCATTTTAACCACTTTATATACTTGTGATTAATGCACAGTGATGCATCATGCTCTAAAATCATCACATTTGCTGTCCTGTAAACTGTGTATCTGTAAAAAGCTCATTTTCAGCCTGGTGGTAATAATTTTACAGCTCATCTAAGAGGTTTTTTAAATTGTTTATTTGACTGAAAAAGGAGGTTTAAATCACCTTGGTGCTCGAATATAAAATTCCCTTTTTCCCCAGCGTTTTATAAAAACACGTGTCTGTGCATATGAGACTCCCCCGTCAAACCTTGGGGGGGGGCAGCTGCTGGGTACTCACCTGACCCTCATGTTCCAGGTGCGTAACACCTGACTTCCCATCACTGATGTATGCAGAGCTGCAGCTCTCTGAGCATTCGCTCTTGTTAGTGGGCTGGCTACATGTGATGTATAAAAGAGAGGAACCACTTCAGTGTCCCTGTAGGAAGAAAGGGAGGATAAAAATACACACAGAGGATAAATGATCTGAAAAAAGCTTCGAGTGGATGAAAGTTGAGCTGCTGTTTTCACGGCATTTTGAAAGCCGGCAGCGTTCAGATCGGCGTTTTAAAGCAGCAGCGTGTTAGCCTGCATCCTCATGAGGTCACGGCTCAGGTGAAAAGGTGAAGGGAAGTAGATTTCAAAGATTTAAAACAATTAAATTACATTATATTCACCTTCATTGTGCTGCAGGCAGAAACTTCAAAGCCGATATCGGAGCCTATCTGCCTGGTTAGAAACCACGAGAGGGAAGTCAGAAAGTTTGTAATGTGGTTTGGTTGAACCCGACCGCCTTTGAACTCAGCTGCGGTTTCACTCGAGATAAAAAAGGGAGGATGCTGATTTTTTTCTTTCTTTTATGAGAGAAAAGCCACAAATTCAATTTATTTCAAAAATGAAACTCCGATAACATCTGTACCGTCCTTTAAATTCAAACATCTGCAAGTTAGCATGAAGCAAACGCAGGTCACCTGCAACGAATGAGTCACCGTCTTTGGACCAGAACAAACCTCACTCACAGGAATAAAAGAAACAATAATAATAATAAAAGTCCTTCTCTATTCCACTGATCCCCTCAGAAAAAAAACAAATAATCGCAAACATCTGCTGCAACTCGTCTATTTTTAACAAACTGCATAAAGTGTGAGGGAAGTTGTAATATTGTGCAGATGTAAAAAAGCCACTTCCATCCTCGGATACTGATGTTTTAGTTTAATTTAGTTAAATTAAGCCCTGATGATGTGCTGTCACAATATTTTCTCACTTATTTATAAAGGGATGTATTTTTTTCTTTATATTCTAATTAGTTTCCTGGGAATAACAATGTAATTTGATAGCAACCACGGAGACGCTGTTTAATTGGTAGCCTGATAATGAATTCATTACAAATGTAATCTATATGTGCCTTGTACTCATTACAAACAGCTGGACACGACGCAATGTGAAATGTCTATAGGAAGACGCACAAGTCTGATAATAAAAAATATAGTTATTATATATATAAATTATAAATTACATTATATATAATTATAAATATTAAGGTAAAACCGTGATTTTCATTCAGTATTTCCACACATTCAGTACAAAATTACTTAAAAACCTTGAAATTGGATAATTATTATTATTTCTTTGTGGTGTTTTTTTCAGGTATCTGCTTTTAACAAACGTAAACCAACAGTGAAAATAACATTTCAGAATTTTTTTTTTTTATTTGATTTGAGGGTTTTCAACAACTCACTTTTAGGCAAAGAAAAGGATAGTAATTTAGTAATAATATTACATGTTTTAGTTTTACAGAAAAAAAGAAAAAAAAAACACGTCCGGACAGAACCTAAGTAATGGACTATGTGTACACGCTTTTGTTACAAAAAGTTGGGCATAACTGTGGCGATGAGGGAGTGGGTAAAAGGGGGTACAGGGAGGGGAAAAAATATCACATCGATACATATACTCGTCCCGCTGTTTTACAAAGATAGTCCCCAACTCGTTCCCTCCCACCCGTACAATACCAACAATGATAAAAGAAATGATACTTGGAGTAAAAAACAGCAAATAATCAATATATAATAAAATATAATACGAATTGTACAGTACACTCCGGTTATTTCGGTTGTCCTTTTTAAATTCGGAACACATTAACAGTTTTGAGTCGTGTTTTCTCTCCGTCCACGCCTCTTTTTAACAATGACAAAAGTAGTGTACATTTAAAAAAAACATGATCACTAACACTTTTCTGTTTTGTCCTGACTCCTTTTTTTTTTTTTTTTCCTTTTTTAAGTCACCGTAAGCACATCGAATAGATTTGTCTTTCGGTGACAGATTAGAAAAAAATCCTTTTTCACGAAGTTTTCGGACTGTCAGGTCAGGATTTCCTTTTTCTAAAAAGATTAATTCATCTTGAGGGCAGATGTCATCTCATAAAAAACGTGAGAGATTCTCCACTGGGATAACAAATAAACACATACAGAGCAAGAGACACAGACTATACTGTTTAACTGTGAATAATGTGAAAACAATTTGAAAAAATAAACTGGTACTAAAAAGGTACCTCACCTCTACAACAAGCATCCAATCCATATTTATGCGCAAACACTGCTAATGGGAAAATAAAACATTAAAAAAAAAAAAAGGATGATGGAAAGGAAACTGGATTACTGTTTTTGTCAAACAGATGCTACGAAAACTGTCGTGGTCTACGGTTCCTTCACCTTTAGGGAAGGTAAGGGGGGCAGATATCCGAGGTGGTTCTGATTCTGGGCCTTTTGAAGTCCACACATTTAAAACCACCTCTGCTGTAGTAGGTTAGGAGTAAAAGGAGGTTCGGGATATTACAGTAGTTACACTAATCCCTCCTCGCTCTCCGTTTTTTTCCTGTTAAAAACTGGCTAGCTCTTGCTTGCTTCTTGGATTATTTAAAAAAAATAAACATAAAAACAATCTAGTCTAAAAAAACTTTGTTTGTTTTTTACTGACTGAAGTCAGTCAGAACTGTTGATCTCTCAGGCTGGACCAGAACCGGGACCGTTAGCTGGACTGGCGAATGGTCACTGTCTGACTGCTCATGTGACGACGACAGAGATTTCATCAGTCCCCAGTTTCCGCCGCCGCTGCCGGAGGTCAGCCCCCGACAGGAGAACTTGTGGCGGGCCAGAAGCCTGGGGTTCCAGAAACGGTGTCGGCATTTGCAGCACTGGAATGCAGCTTGTTTGAGATGCTGGCCCCTGTGTTTCAAGGCTTTGTGTAACGAGCCGGTGCGTTTCCCACACACCTGGCATCGCAGACGGGCGTAGCGGCCTGAGTTTCTTGGCGGGTGCCTGATGGCGTAGTGGACCAGCAGAGTTCCCTGCTTGGCGTACGTGGCGCTGGGGCAGATGGGGCAGGGGAATCGCTTGATGGTGATGTCCATCGATGTGAGCCCGGTGACTCTGACTGCACCGCCGCACCACGACTTCACTCTCAACACGCCACCTTTCAGCCGCAACTGGGCCAGCAGCTTCTTCTTGTTGAGCTGTGCTTGTAGTTTGCCCCTCTTTTTCCTCAGAATTAGCAGCTTCCTGCGGGTGTCTTTACTCAAAGGGACCCCCACCAGTTTTCCGTCTCTCATGATGCTGTGGATCACCACTCGCCTTTTTTTCTTTCTGTGCTTTTTTGTCTGTCCATGACGTTTTTGGAAGTTTTTTGAGCGGTAGTGAAAAGGGTGTTGCAGCTGGAGTTGTTGTTGCTGCTGCTGTTGTTGTTGTTGTTGCTGCTGTTGCTGTTGTTGTTGTTGTTGTTGTTGTTGTTGTTGTGTTTGCTGCTGCTGTTGTTGCTGCCCAGAGGCACCTTGCTGCATGTGAGACGACCCAGCGTAGTTGGGTCCTGATCCAGAATCATAGAAGAGCGGCGAGTATCCGGAGGGCTGGGATTGGTTGACACGCTGGCCGTTGCGGTCAATCCCGTGCTGAGACAGCTTGTGGCGCACTAAGCTGTTGGAGTAGGCGAAGGCTTTGCCACACACTTCACAACGAAAGGACTTTTCCAGCCCCACTCCGCCGCCGTGAACAGTCTGCTGATGTGCCGTCAGGTGGAAGTAGTGGCGGAATGACTTCCAGCACACCGTGCAGGTGTAGAGCCTCTGAGACGGGGTGCCAGATGTTGGAGACTTTTCTCCTTGGGAGCAGGCTGAGAAGTAGTCAGAGTTTCCCGAGTTGGCGACCTGACTGATGGCAGCGGCAGCACCTTTAATCCTCCTCCCTTGGTTGTCGATCTCCCCTCTTCTGTGCAACTTGCCGTGTCTCACCAGGCTCTGTGCATAGGCAAACATCTTCCCACACAGGTTACATTTGTAGTTTTTTTGACCGGAGTGAACAGTCAGATGCTTGGTGAGGTGGAAAGGCTCTCGGAACATTTTTCCGCAGACGTCGCAGGCGTGAGGCTTCTCCCCCGTGTGGACGCGGTTGTGGCGCCGCAGGGTCTCGGCCCTTCTGAAGCGTTTGCCACAGATCTGACAGCTGTATGGTCTCTCTGACCCGTCACCTGGAGGAGCCGGGCTCCGCCTCCTCCTCACGATGGTGCTCGGGTCCCTTTTCTCTCTGGGCTTTCTCGGCCTCCTGGGCTTCATGTGGGGCTGACTGGGGTGGGTCAAAGGCATGGTGGAACCATTGAGGCTGGACGTGGATGAAGGTCCGCCCATGTTACCAAACCCCAACCCCCCCAGCAAGCCTCCTATGATGTCCCTCCTCTCTCCGTCACGGCTTTCTGTGTTTATATCACAGGAGGCTGCAGCTGCAGCAGCGATGGCTGACATCGCACTGCTGGTGACCTCGTCATCCGAATCATCTAGCAGGGAGGAGAGGGGGAGGTGTGGCTGCTGTGGCGGCTGCTGCGGCGGTTGGTGGTGGTGGTGATGTTGTTGCTGGTTCTGAGGATGGGGATGAAGAGTTGGGGCTAAAGGGGCCTTACGGAGAGTTTGGCTCGTCATTTCACTGGCTAGCGAACTCTCCGTAGAGTACAGGGACGAGGGCTGTGATCTTCTGTAGTCGTCAACTCCGCTGGTGTAGGACGACTGGCTCTGGTAGCGATTTCTGGAGTAATCTGTTGCATACTTGTCGTTAGCCATCACTGCCCCATCGTTAGAAATTCCTACCCTGTCTCCACTGCTTCCCATTTTGCTGCTGCTTGGGTTGGATGATCCGCTCCCTCCGGTGCTGGCCCGGTTTTTAGAGCTCCGGGGAGGTTTTCCACAAGCACCTGAAGCAGCATGATTGAGTAGAGAGGTGCTCTCACGAAAGCATCGCCCACAAGCTGGACAGCGGAAAGGCTTCTCATCGTGAATTTTCTCATGCCTTGTAAGTGACTCTCGACGGTTGAAGGACTTTTGGCAGATGTTGCAGACAAAGGGCCGGTTTTCTGAGTGGGTGACACTATGCTGGATGAGGTGACCTCTCTTTTTAAATCTCTTCCCACACTCGCCGCAGCAGAATATCCTCTCCGGGCTCGGCGAGTTACAGTCTGATTTCCTGCTTTGGCTCTCTGGTGTCAAGCCGTGGCTGCGGAGGTGCCTTCGAAGGCTGGAGAGGTGGGTGAAGGTTTTACCACACTCACCACAGTGGTAAAGGGGTTCTGGTTCGGGCTGGCCAGATGAACTATTACTGTGGCTTTCTTGGGATTTGGACAACTGTGGATTACCGTTGGCTACAAGCACAGAGGTGGAGTTGGAGGAAGGAGGGGCAGACGAGGAGGAGGAGACGGTGGAGGACGACTGCTGTTGCTGTGATGACGATGGGAGGAGGGAGGAATGCTGCGTCTCGCTTCCGATGCCACTTATCCCGGATCCTCCACCCACGAGGCCTGATGAGGAGCTCTGACTGTGCCCACTTGAGCTGCTGTTGTGGCAGTTACTAACGCTGCTGCTGCTATGGCTGTGGCTGCTGTGACTGTGGCTACTGCTGTCTGCTTTCCTCTGAGGCAGGTAGCCCGCCATCGCTTTCTTTCTCCTGCTTCCTCCGCTGGAGGCCGACGATGACGAGCTGTCTCCCGCCTTTCCTGCGTCGTCTTTAGACAGGGACAGGTGCAGGGGCAGGGGGAGGGGAAGGCCGGCCTCTTGCTGCATTAGTGATGCTATTTGGTTTGAGGAAAGGACTGGAATGCCTTGGAAATCAAAGCCACCCAGCGGGGCAGGCTGGGGGGCTGGGTGGAGAGGGTGTGGGTGGTGAGTGTGGCTGTGTGGATGAGATAAGGCATGAGGGGTCAGCTGTTGTTGTTGCTGCTGAGGTTGTGGAGCTGTGTGGCTGTGGGAGGAGTGGAGGGCAGGCGGAGGGGCCAGGGCCGAATTTGAATCGGTGGGCCCTTGTCCCAAACCCAAGCCCAAGTGGTTGTGAGTGCCCTGCTGGACGAGGAACTGCTCCAGGCTGCTGTTGGCGGGGACGCCGGACAGGAAGTACTGGTTGGCAGCAAGCATGCAGCTAAACTGCTGGTGAAGGCTGCGGGGGTCGGACTGGCCGACTAAGGGGACTGCAGTGCTGCCGGAGGGGTTGTTGGAGGCCGAGGACGAGGTTGAGGGGGAGGGTGAGGAAGAGGGGGGACCAGGGGAGGGCTGGGGGACAGATAGACCTGGATGCAGCGGTGGAGGCGGAGGCGCAGGTGTGACGACCCCTCCGATGACCCCCGCGCTTCCTCCGCTGCTGCTCCCACTGAAGTCAAAGCGTCCCATCCCGGAGTGGAGCTGCTCCTGGGCCAGCGCCGCCTCAGCTGGGTGAAAAGGCCGCAGAAACTGGGGGTATCCCGACGAGGAACTCCCACTCCCACTGCTGCTGCTGCTCATCTTACTGGACTTCCTGGAGCTGTGAGAGGACGACGACGACTGGCTCTGGTGAGAGATGGGCGGGGGAGGAGCGCTCATCTTGGCGAACAACGACGAGGAATCAGCGAAGGCATTGCTCCGCGAACTCTGGAGGGACCCCAGTCCGAGGCCGGACAGGAGGCTTCCAGATGTGTCGCCGGAGGGCTGGTGCTGCTGCTGGAGCTGCTGCTGATGCTGCAGTTGGACTTGCTGTTGGTGGCTCAGTTGTCGTTCTAATCCAAGGCCTTTGAACTGGTGGGCTTGGTGTCCACTTAGCATCTCTAAAATGTCCATGGGGTACTTGCTGAACTGGAACATCTCCCAATACAGCTGTGGCAATGTGTCACAAAGCCACTACTGCCACTTGCACTTAAGTCTATAACTGCTGGAAAACAGCTGTGAACCCTCGTCAAACAGACAAGGGGTGAGTTTCTGAGGTAGTCCTGGTGTGATTTCTACCCCAAACTTCCAACAAGCCACAAGAATCCACAGGGGCTGATGTTTTTTTTTTCACATAAATGTTTCACTAATACTTTTACTCTCCATTCAAGAATGAAGCCTTCAAGTGCTTCTGTGGGATGTTACAAAAAAAGGGTCATAAATAGACAATAAAAACTAAAATATACTAAAAAACAGTCTGTAGTGTTTCTTTAAAGTGTTCCATAAGCAAATGCAAAGTCCCATGAAGCGGAGTGTGTCTGTTACTTCGATGGAGGACGAACCATCGCTTCACTGCCCTTCTGCTTCTTCATGGAGATCTTCAGACGGCCTGAGAAGGAAAGAAGAAGCAATAATGTTTATGATTCTGTGATTTGATAGAAAGCAAATATACAAAACAGTAACCGGATGTTGACATTTCATTCATAAACCTTGTTTTCTTGATGTAAGAATCTGGTTATTTACTGCTGAGAATGTCGTTTGTTTCTGTCCTTGTACTTGTTTATGATGTTGTATCACTTCATATTTAAGTACATAAGTTTATTTCTAACAAAGTAAATTGTAAATGTGACAATAATAATTTAAAATATGGATTAAAAAATGCATGCATGTTGATCATTTCCGGCTCCAGATCAGGAGAAACTGTGTCACTCTCGTCCGTCCTCATCATGTATAAAGCTGTGACTTTATCTTATTTACAAATCTTAGAAATTTCTCTGCATTTGATTGTTTGTTTAACTTGATAAAATGGTGATTGTCTGTTTAACCTGTGAACTTACACTCTTCACATTGATTTATTGTATCAGCCAGCTTAAAATCAATGAAGTTGCAGCTGATGTAAGTTCATTATTTTAATTGTGTACAGTGTTTTTTTTCGGTCCTCTTTGTTTTAATCTTCCATATATGTTGAACAACTAGATAAAATATTGTTATTTTTTATATTTAACTGTCTTATTATTGCTGTTTCACAAGTTTTATGTGAACTATAACAATCAGTTAAGAAAAAATGGAAGAAAATCTAATTTTTATCAATTGGTTTCCATTTATTAAAATTTAAATTTTGGTTCCATATGCAGAAAAATAAAGTGTTTTAGAGGTTTGCTGTTATTTTTCAGTGCGGAGACACAAAAACCTGTAAAACGGTTCACTGGTTAGTGAGACACAAAGAGCCTTGAGAAGGAAGAAAAGAAAGAGGTGGCTCAAAATGCCACACAAGTCCTGTCCAGCAGCTCCTGCTGGAGAACATGGCTGCCCGTGGTCTCACACACACACACACACACACACACACACACACACACACACACACACACACACACACACACACAGAGCTAAATGCCAGATATAAAAAGGTGGACTGGTGGACAGTGACTGCGTGTGAGAGGAGAACAGAGACGGCTGAGAATTAACATTTAAGCTCAGCAAATCCCTTCTGTCAAAAATGCAATCTGATATTTGGTGACTGGCATTTCCAATTAACTCCGCTGATTGTGTTCCGGTTTCACGTCTCCGTTTCCAAGGTTGTTAATAAACGTTTGGGGAGGAAATGCGTTAATACAACTGTGGTTCACTACATGAGGCAGTAGATTGTTTCTGTTAACCCGTCGAGGAAAGCAGTGCTTTAATTGAAGGCAAAAAATAACAGAAATTGCTGCTGTGATATTTTAAGTGTCCGATGTAACTCGGTCACGAGGCGTCGGACACCTTCAGCATTTACAGCAGATTCCCTCTTAGAAAGCACAACTTCTCACCTATCAAACAAACCTGTGTGTCAAATCTGTTAAATATGTGTCCAGATCAGCCTCAGTCATTCAAAAATTAGAGTAATATTCAAAATTATACCACAATTAAGTTTTAACGATCACAATTTTGATCCATAACAGTTTTAAAAACAGAAATGCAACTTGATAAAATCTTAAATTAAAGAGTTAATATAAATTGATGTTTCTGTATCTTTTTAAAACAGAAGTTTCTCTGCTCTTCGTTCTGACCTTCCTTTCTTTCCACAGAGCGCTCGACGTGAACAAATGTCCTCTGGGACAGAAACCAGAGAAGCCAAACATCCTCATATGTGCTGTCACATCTCTGACAGTCTGAAGTTCAGCAGAGCGACACGACGGGACGATGAAGGCTGATCCCACATCCACGCAGCTTTAAATTACAGGAGTAATACGAGTAAAGTGAGATCAAAGACGGTAAAATAATTAGTGCATTGCACCTTTTCTGATGCTGAAAAAGACAATGTGCAAAGATCAGCAGAGTCTCTTTCCACAGTCTAGTTCAGCTGAATCTCCACAGTTTTGAGTCAAAGCTGGAGAAACATCTTCCTGCATCTTTTAAAAGCTTCGGTCTTTATCTTTGAACCAATCACAAACATCTCGGACAGCATGAAGCCCAGGAACCAAACTGAAAGAGTCGCCTAAAGGCAGGCTCAGATCCTCAGACTGAATCTGGTGAGATGGACTCAGTTTATATGTATGAGGAAACAACAAAGGTGACAGCAGCCTCACCTGGACCCTCAGTTCACTCAGTACGCCCATGGAAGTAACCGTATGATTTCAGATTTCTAACAGCGATGTGAGTTCATATTGAGAGAAAGTCAACAGCCTTGCAGACTGATTCACAGAGAACAATTTACTGCTGAGCATCAACAAAATAAAGACGCTGATACTTGATTTTAGAATAAAATAAGCAAAGACACACACACCTGTACATATTTAAAGGTGCTCAGGTGAAGCAGGCAAACACAGCAAATCTGACGTGAACATTGAAAAATCTCCAATCTGACAGAGAAAAATACCCTCCAATGCATCAGAAAAACCATAAGCTGTCAAATAATAGATTTTCTGATCACAGCAGGGTTTCTGTTCTCACTCTTTACTCCGATTTCAGGTCCCACAAAGATCACGATGAGAACAATTACACAGCTGTCATGCTGTTCTGTGAAATGAAGTATAACATACTCCTTTTTTAAAATCTTTATAAGCACAGGAGAGCAAAAAAAAGAGGTTATGATGCAATAATCATACACATATTTAAGCTTTTTTACTTTTAATTATTTAAATTATGTCATTTTGTAGATGTCATTTGAGCCTAATGGCATTTAAACCACCTACAACACTTAGTTTCAGAGTTTTAAAAAATACTTTTATGGATTTAGGTTAAACTTCTGCTAAGATATTTATCAATTTTATCGTGAGGAATAATACTGAGTGTTGAATACTATCAGTACTCTGTATAATCCAGTAAATAATATTCTCAGATTAGCATCAAGATGTGCATCTCGTTTCAAAACAATTGTTTACATGCAACCAGTGGTGTCGTCAGTCTGTCTGAGCTGCTGATTCTGCAGCACTTTGTGCAAACATGCATGCATTTCTCACAGATATGCAGTTTAAATGACGTGTTTTATCATATTAAACTCCTTTAAATCTGGAAATTAAATGTCGATCAAACCAAATAACTTGTGAGGAGAAGACAAGCGACAAACAGACGCTCATCAGGCTAACAGTCAGTTTGACGATTTGCAGAGTGATTGCATGTTGTTTTCCATCTTACCGGCTGATCTTCAGGTCTGAACCCCCCAGCAGGAGCGCATCGGTGGAGGAAACTGTTCGCTTTCTCCGGCGACAACCGGTGACCTCCGGTGTGCAGCCTGAAACAGACACCGGGAAGGTTTATGACAGGTTTAAGACACTTTACAAGTTGGAGTCTCCGCTCACTCGGCGGCGTCTGCTAGCATCCATAATCTCAGCTAGCTAACGTTAACTAACTGGGAAAATGTTGCACAAACGGCCGAAAACTCGCATTTTTTACGTCGCCTTACACACAAAGAGTGTTTTAAATTCAGCTAAAATATGTTTTTCGGTGCATAAATATGGAAAACAACAACTAAACTGTGATAAGAGTGTGTGTATTCTCAGTTGCAAAGCACAACGCTAGCATGGCTAGCAGCTAAGCCGAGCTGTGCGCTACGCTTAGCTTGGTAGCTAACAAATTAGCCAACATACTACTGCTGGGAACCGCTTTTGTTTTTGTGTTTTTACCTTGCAGCATACGACGACTGGTTGCGAAAAAAGCTCAGAAACACGGCAGTAAAAGTGTGAAAAGAGCGAGCGGGGAGGTCGCCGTGAGAGCGGGGTCCCTACAGCCTGTCAGCGGGGCCTTTCTCTGCATCCATGGAAAAACACTGTGAAAGGCCTGGCTCTCCATCGGCCCGGGAGGGCTGCTTTTCACTCGCTAACAAAAACTATTTCCGCTGGCCTGGTCCGATATGTCCATTGTCTGCCGCCACCGTCCTCCCGCTCCACCGGCTCGCGGCTCGTCTTCACCGTCTTCACGGCGCCTTTGTTTTGTTCCGTCGTGTTTTTCCTTCTTTTCTCCCCGGTTGGCTGTTTTCCGCCCTTGTCAGTTTTTGGTGTCCCCCTCTGTAGACGACGGCTCCTCCGATGCTGCTAGCGTTAAAATGGTAGTTTCCTGTCTGCATAATGGTTCCGGGTAGAGCCAGGCACAGGTTGGTCTGTCCGGCCGTGACCGCACCGCCGCCGCGCCGCGCCGCTCGCATCCACCTCTGCCCTTCCGTTAGCGAAATATGCTTTCTGTCTGTCCCGCGTGCTGCTCATGAATGAAGAAAACCGTGTGTACGCTGTGTGTGCGTGTGCGCGCGCGTGCGTGTTTGCACACCATTAAAAAAAAAAAAAAAAAAAAAAAAAGATGTCCCCGTGCATCCTGATACGGTGCCCATTAAGCTGTGTGTGTGTGTGTGTGTGTGTGTGAGTGTGTGTTTGCATGTGTGAGTGTGTGTTTTCACACTGACTGTGTGAAATGTTAATGAGTCAATTAAATATATTATTACGGTGCATGCTGCACGGCGTTACAAGGTGTGTGTGTGTGTGTGTTTTGTTGACACAAAAAGAGTAAAAATAAAGATGTGCACGTTTTCTTTTGCACGTGCACGAGTAACTAACGATTAAACCTGATGGATTTTTAAAAAATTCCTTTGTAAGAATATTAAATACTGGATACTATTATTCATGAAACAGGATAAATAAAGTCTTAATAAAAGCTTAAGGGACTTTTAGAGGCTTTTAAAGGCTTTGCAGTGGTGACTGCTGCAGCAGCTGATCCATCCTGAGTTTGTGTGGATGATTTTAACATCGGCACCCTGCTGAGAGCCGCTTATATCTCACACAGGGTCATTAAACAACAGTCTACTATCACAAATATGAAACAAAACCTGTTTTTAAGTGGGTCAGAATTGTTATTAAGGTGTTACGTGCTGCTGTCCTTAAAATTTATGTCATTGAAACATCAAAATATTTGGGTATAAAACAGCTGGATGGACTAAACAGAGTCACTCTGAGGTTTGAGAACTTTTCATTTCAAGTAATATTTTTGAACGATATAAAGACTTAAAATCCGTAAAATAATTGTTAATTTTTAAACCTTAAATTCTGTCACACTGTGAATAGAAGTGCATTGATTTTTTTCATCATCTAGCTTGTTTTCTTAGTTTAAAGTTTATTTTTTGGTCTAAAATATAAAAAAAATTAATAAAAACGACTCACACCTCATTTGTTTTCAGCTCCACCTTTAAATGTACCACCTTAAATCAACAACACAAACAGGAAAAGCCACATTACACCACATAAGACACAAACAAGGTTTAATGGGATTTTTTTTATTATTATCAATTAAACAGTATGATTTCTACAAACGCAAGAATTGATCACCAATAACAAAAGGGTTGCACATCTGTGAGACCTTTGTTTGGATATTCTTGGAAATAGACATAGAAGGGAATGTAATAAATAAATTTATCATACAATTTGAGGTATGCAGAGTAGCTTTGAGAATACAAATATGCCCGTGCCCCCCCCACCCTCCCAACCCAACCCCCCCCAGCTGTAAACACACTCATATGCACACACACAACCTGCGCACACACACGCAAACACACACACGCAAACACACACACACACACATACAGGCACACAGTTTTATCAGGGGAGCAATTAACCGAACGTGAGTTACAACATCTGCATCAAACCTTCGCCGGTCTGACGCGGAAATGAGACATTTAAAAACAAAAACAGAAAAACAACGGGATGTTCACATGTCATTTACACCCCCCCCCCCACCTCCCTTTTTATGCCTCTTTCTCTTTTAAAAGTTAATGAGATGTTTTCATTGTAAAAACCACAGAGCCTTTCCAGTCCCGTCACGATACATTCGCCTCCACAACCCGCCGGAGCAACAGTTTCAGTTTCTGTCGCTGAAAAACACTTTAATTCCCTTTTTTCCTGCACTTTTATTTCAAATCTAAACACTTTAATACTGTTTTTTAAACTGTTGTGCCTAAAATGAGCACAAACGAGCAGGTTAAGTAAAACTAATCACTATTTGCAGATACGTCAGCCACACAAACTCGTCAATCGGTGACGTCACCGGATTCGTGATGTCATAACCGACTCAGCTCTTACACGTCTGTTCACAAATCCTTCGGTAATTTACATTATCAAATGTTTTAAAAGTCTTCGCTTTGGTGAACGCAGCTCGACAAGAAAAGCTGTGATTGATCAATGCCCCCCCTTTATTTTTTTAATTCAAACAACAACAGGCCTTTTTTTAAAATTTCATCACAAGTTGATATGAACACGTAACGTCCGCGACTCCGGTCTTCAAAACTCGTCTCCGCGTGCTGAAGACGCGACCGAAAGTTCAGTCAAAAACGAGGTTCAGCACTCCGAAGACAAACAAGACACAGTGAGTAAAACAACGGGCACACAAATGAAAACAAACATAAACACACACATACACGCCGTGACATCATAAGTCAGCACTATGACATCATCAACACTGGCTTCTGTCATGGTCATGCGTTTCGTCTTTTCTCTTTGATTGCATCAGCTCTTTTTTCTTCTCCGGAACAACAAATGTCTCTTTTTTTTTCTTTTTAAATTCCACTACGAAAGTTTGACTATTGAAAATTCAGGATTATACATTAAAATTCACAGAGATTTAAAAAAAATAAAGACATGTTTAAGTAAAAGCCAAACCAAAAAAAAATTCGTGATAAGAGCGTTCGTCGTCTGATCAGAGGGGGAAGTCTTTACACATGTGATCATGAACCGTTAGCATGAGCACATGTTTCGTAGTAAAAGACTAAAAATGGCTGGCAGGAAGCTTCACTTGTTTTTATTGAAGTGTAACTCAGACGGGACGCTGAAAACCTCAAACAAGGCCTCAGGAGTCCGTAAACCAAATTTACGGGAAAAATCCAGCTTTAAAGGCTAGAAGGTCCATCTCACGGCCAGAAAAAAACTAAAAAAAATGTATAAAATATGACATCATCATGGTCACTTTGCCTCCTGCGACAATTCAACAAAAAATTTTTTTATCATGGTCGTGTGATTTTTACATCTTGCACAAAAGTTCCTTTACTTTGCAGAATTTCCTTGTATGTTTATATTTTCTTTCTACACAAGAAGAAGAAGAAAAACAAAAAAACACTGAACACGTGAACGAGCATGCTTCCCGACACGGACACACGGAGGAAACGGAAAAATGAGAAGCAGACTGTACAGAGCACACAAAGATAATTCAGTTTAGCCCTTGGTGTGAAGTGTCCATTGTCCCCTCCCCCGCGTTGAACCCGACTGCCCCCCTCCCCCCGGTCCCTTCTAATGCGATGAGCAGCTGAACTTGCGGGTAACATGTGGCGTCGTAGCACAGGAGGGTTTTGTCGAACACCAATCGAAACCCTCGACTCTCTACAAACTCACAACGACAGGTTAGAAACAGTGTTGAGGGACGTTGGGTCGGTCAGGGTGGATTTAAACCGTTTGTTCGACCCGAACGGAGTCTGCGTGAGGTTCGTTCTTCTTTATTAGCAATCTAAATTTCCAAATTTTTTTTTTTCAAACTAATTATTACGCAAAGGGTCACAGCACAATGTTTCATAGATGATAAACACCCACTAGAGTTCACTGTACAAAGGCTTTAAGTTAGCTAAAATCATACTGCAAAGTGGATCCGACTCCGAAGGCCCAGTCACTCCAGAAAGTGGAGCAAAATTTATCCGCACGTTTCCGCAAAATATGTGGCGCTAAAAGCTTGGAGGCATAGTGAACTACTGTAGCTAATGAGATAACCGCTAACACCCTAGCAAGCTTGACACATGCTAACGCTAGTCAGTCATAATAGCTCCCAGAGCTCCGGTAGTTTTTTCTCTGAACTGGGCCGTCGTCTTCAATCTGGCATTTCTTCTCAGAATTTTACACAATTTCAATTTATGAGGTTTTTTATTTCGGAGGGAAAAAAGTTTTTGAGCTATAAAACTCTTCGCTAACTGAAAGGTAGAAAGTGGACGGTGCAACACGTAGCTAATAAGCTACGATAACCTTCAGCGTTTTGGACATTCTGGCTCTGCGTTTCCTCGTTGGTTGGCACTGAACTCAGTCAGACTCACTTGTCACAGTTCAACAAATCCAGGAATTGCACATTTTTTTGGTGCAATTTGCCAAATGTGCAACCACGTAAATGTCGGTGTGATTGGGCCTTTGTAGCAGCAGTTTGTGTCACCGTAGTTCTTATTTTTTTTCTCACAAAATGGTTCACATTTGATCTTTATCTCGAGTAAATTAAAGCCATAAAGGCATTAAAAATGCAGCTAACAGTATTTGGCTACTTTATTTGCAAAGAATGTTTCACTTTCATCAGAGTTTGATCACAGCTAAAGAAAGAAATGACGGGCGTGTCACATGTCCAGCCTTTACGTTACAAACTGGCTGAAGGATAAATATGTTTTAAAACCAAGTATACACAAACTCTTACAGGGCTCAGTAATGTTAATACTATTATTATTATTATTATTATTATCATCATCATCAGGTTAATTTCATACAAAAGCAACTCGTTTGGTTTGAAATACTTTTTTATAAATACAAAGACAAGCAAACCCGTCTGTCTCGGCCTCAGCGCTCGCTATCATCCACGGCGGATTCAAAGACAGATGAATGTCTGTCGGAGCTCTCGAGGACTCGGAGGACAGTGCAATAAAACTCAAGGACGATTCAACAAATCTGACTCGGCGGGTATCCTTCAATAAAAGTCACAGCGAATACCCAGCAGCCTTCAAACCGCACTCCTATGATATTTTTTGCTCTTTTTAAGACGACATTTCTGTCTTCCCTTTACAAAGAATGGCTGAATATTCTCTTTTTAAATACACAAAGTGACGAGGAGAAAATCAACTGGTTAGATTCACGATGAGATTAAAACGTCGTCTTCTTCCTCCGCTTCCTGTTTTTTCTTTGAGGGGGGGGCTGTTTCCTGCTCGTCCCATGAGGCAGTCAGCTGAGATCAAACCTTCACGAGTCCTTTCACAGTTTCCTTCTCCTGCTCATCTCTTCGCGGTATCGCTGTCTGCCTCTTCAACTCCTTCACAAGCTCCAGCCTTCACCTTCCTGATCTTCGTCTTCCTCATCCTCTCACACTGTCACCTCGTTCTTACTCCCAGTCCTCAGTCCCTGCACTCCTCCTCCTCCTCCGGGGATGAAGTGCAGCTGTTCGATGGTGTTCTGCCTCTTGTTTGCGAAAGCCATCCGACGGGCGTTGGGGTGGCCTCCGCCCGTCCCAGCTCCGCCTCCACCGAGGGGATCCCAGCCGCCGTGCATGCCCATCATGGCGGCGGAGCTGCGGTCGTGGTCTGCCGTCGGGTGGGAGTTCATCTTGATCATGTGGTGGCGGTCCATGGACGGCGTGACGCAGATGTTCTGCTGTGACTGGGCCTTCTGATGGTGGCTGAGCCGGCCCATGGCGGGCACTCTGTCGCCTCCTCCGATTATCAGACCCATCGCCACCAGCCGGTCGTCCAGACGATCAGGGGAGACCAGAAGCCTCTCATGGGACCTGCAACCAGAGACGTGTTTACTCCCTCTGATTTTAAATTATGTTTGTTATGCCTGATTAAAAACGTTATATTCAGGTTTACCTGCGGAGCGTCTGCGAGTTGGAGCCCCTGCTGGTGCTCATCATGGCTTTGTAGTACTGATGTTGCTGGTTCTTGGACAGGCGGGACAGCGTGTTGCCCTCCCCGAACGCCAGCAGCTGGTCCTGGGAGCGAACGCGGCGTGGCGGCCTGTCGAAGGAGGAGCTGGTGTAATGCGTCTGGCCGGGCAGCGGGTATGGGTTCGGGGTGGAGGCGGGGATGTGGATGCGTGGCCGGGAGCCGTGGAGGGGCAGCGTTCCTCTGGATCCCAGCGTGTACTCGCCTCCCCAGGGCAGCTGGTGCTGTGAGGAGTGGAAGGATGGCGGGGCGTTGTTGGAGCGGCGCTTGGAGCCGTAGTAGCCGGTGTACTCATCAAGCTCTTTTTCTGGTTCATCAAAGAGACAGAAAAAGTGCAAAAAATGAAGAACATTTTACAAGTTTTAATACGACAATTGATTAACCATTTAGTCTGTAAAATATAGTTTGATTTGCAGCCTGAAGCTTTTTCTAAGAAAAGATAAATATCTAAAAATTTCATAATTTCTCCTCTATGTTAGCACAAATATTAAAAAACAGGCATAAAATAAATTAAATTAGATATAATAGGACAAAATGTAACTGTGAACATCCACCATTAAAACTGGGTAAACTGATGTTGCTCATGTGATCTGAGAGGCGATTTGGACTTCGTAGTTATATTGTTTACTTAAATGCCAAAGAACAAGATAGAATTTTTAACCTTTTAAAAGATAAAAGTAGACTGAAAGAAAGGGAATAGAAGAACACATAAATGAAATAAAAGGAAAAAGAATAAAGAAATTAGGTTAGAAGACAGACAGTTTGATGGACAAAGACCTTGCAAAGGATAAATGAAAAATACAACAAAAAGGACAAAAGCATGTAACGTGGAAGGAAAGGGAGATTAAATACTTTGATGGAAAGGAGAGATGAAATAAAAGGGGTGAGATGAGGTAAAAGAGGTTCAGATTTGAAAAAGTTAGACGATAAAAGGTGAAATGAAGGTGATGGAGTCACAGGAGGACAGGAAGTGAAGACGGAAACAGCAGGAATGCATTTCAAAAAGAGAGAAATGTGTGAATAAGGGATGAAAGAATGACAGAGACGCTGTATGTTTTATAAAATAAAAGTAAGACGGAGTCGAATGTCACAGAGAGGAAGAGCGAGACTGTAAAGGAGGTGAGATCAACAGGTTAAAATGTTTAAATCAGTGCTGAAGGAGGAAGGAGACGGGTCGCTGTAAATACAGAAACAAAGACACAAAACAAAGAGAGGATGGAGGGATGAAGAGGGACGGAGACAGACGTGGATGAAGAGTTTGTGAGGTTCATTAGAAGTAAAAACACAGTGTTTGTGTGCTTTCTGCTCTGCAGCCTGAGACGCCTTTAATCTACAAAGCATTTCCATGGAAGCAGCTCCCCAAGAGCCAATTTAAACCTGACCTTTAACCAGCCACCTCGCCACCTCTTCCTCTCCTCTCTTTTCTCTTTCTGTCAGCGCTCTTCCCCTCTTTTCTCTCCTCCTCCTGTTTGTTCCTTTGTCTCTTTCACTCATTTGGTTTATTTCATTCCTCCCTCTGCTCTCCTCCTCCTTTTCTCTTTTTTGTTGTATCTTCTGTTGCTTTCGAGGTTTTCTCTTTTTTCCACCATCTTTCTCTCTTCTCTCTCTGTTTGTCTCATGTCCTCTCCCTCCCTCCTCGTCTCTCTCCCTCTCTCCCTCCTCTCTGTCTCTGTTTACTCCCTTCCTGTAAGGCCAAATTATCTCGAGGTTTCTCCCCGGCTGCCGACCGCAGACAAAGAAGCCTTTATCAGTGTCCTTTTCTGCAGCGCCGTGTGGGGAACTGCATCAAAAGCAGCAGGTTTCATACAAAGGCTGGTGAGAGGCTGGAGTCCCTCTCTTTCTGTGTCACAAAGACAACATTTTAGCTTCCTTTTGAAGGGGCGTCCCAACAAAACTGACATTCAGGGAGGTTTTTTTCTGAAAAAAACAGGCATTTATTAATCATCCAGGTAAAAATACAGCTTTGCTTTCAGTGTTGCTGCCTGATTCAGAGCAGCAGTGACTCAGCTGGGATCTGCTGAACAGAAACATGTTTCTGATGAAGTGATCAGCGCCTGGTTGCTTTGTGTTAGCGTATGAAATAATGAGCCACAAAAAGATGGAAAGTCTTTTTATGTTTTTTTTAGTTGGTTTGAAATAAACTGAAAAAGGAAAAAACTGTGTAGAGGAGGTTAAATTTAAATTTCAACCCTCTAAACTCTGATCATATGACGAACAAACATCTGAACTCTTTAATTAAAACCTCAGTCGTTATCAAGATAATCGAGATGAGACAGGATGCAGAGGAGGAGAAAACATTAAAGTGGGAGGGAAATAATTGTTCAAATGGCTAAAAGTGCACATTTTCAGACAGTTTCCTAAAATTCAGCGTTGAAAAATGTTTGTGAAGGAAGTAACTGTGTGATAATTGAAAAAAAAGAGAGCCTGAGGGAAACATTCACACTCTGTTTATCGTCTCACCACCTCATTCTCAGCCAGTTGCTGCGAAAAAAAAAGTGGGAGTGATTGTTGGTTTGGAAAATTTACAGAAAGTGTTGAACACAACCCCCCGACTGTGACGAGAAGGAAGCAGACTGGTGCCTTTATTATTATTATAATAATTATTATAATTATTATTAAGAGTTCTGTGTGATCTTTTAAACAGCTCTGCTGAAATTTTCTCTCCTCAGACTTTCGAGGTTTAATGAAAGTCTGAAGAAAACGACCTTGAGGCTCCTTGTTGACTTGATAAACTGAGCAGTCAGACTTTGCACCAACACACCCGTAAAGAAGGTAAAACCACAATGAGAGAGCAGAGACAGAAACCTGCATCACCTACACAAACAACACACATAACAACAACCTCTGAACACTGAGGTGAAAAAAAACAATGAGGCCGAGAGAAAATATGTCTAATTATCACAAAAAAGGCAGTGAAGAAACATAAGATGTTTAAAATGATTGTGTTAAATTATAAGAGATGGTGAAAGAGGGGAAACTAAAGAGGAAGACGTGACTAATCAGAGGATACAAAACGTGATGCATTAAAGGGCTGAATCTATGTGGGATTTCTCCAAACACTGCCATGGTCAGTTTTGATGCTCTGAGCCATAAAGAGCTGCAGGAAGAAGCTGCTTCATGATGACAACATGAGGATGAGGAGCGTTGGATGAAGGTCTGACGTGCAGAGTCGAACCCTTTCCAAACGCTGCAGCCTCGTCCGTCTGAGTCTTTTCTCTCTGTGACTGAACTGAAATAATAAAGATCCTTTCGTCGGCACTTTCACCTCATTATTGCTTCCACTTCAACGTGTGGCCACGCTGCACACACACACACACACACACACACACACACACACACACACACACACACACACACACACACAAACGATCCCCCATGTAGTAACCATCCATCACTCAGCCTGCAGAGGCGACTCCCCTCCCCCTGCAGTCTCCAGCGATCGCAGGGCGAGCGAGGTAGAGACAGACAGACAGAGAGAGAGAGAGAGAGAGAGGGAGGGAGGTTGCCAGCCTCTCTATCGTCTTTTCTTCCCCATCGAAGGCAGCCAGGCCCCTGCAGACCAGAGCCAACGCCCCTCCCCCTCCTCCTATCTCCACATCTCTCCCTCCCCTCCGATCCCTCCATCCGTCTCCTCTCTCTCTCTCTCGCTCGGCCTCTCTGCTTCCCATCTTCCAGAATATCTGTTTTTTATCTTCCTGCTGGTTTCTAATTTTCCCGGCCGGCTCTTTGACGGCTTCGCCCCGATGCTTTTCTCCTGGTCAACCAATCTCCTTCTCATCATCTGTTCTCTCTTTTCTCTTCTGTTCCTTCTGTTCTCTCTTTTCTCTGCCCCTCCCTTCTTCCTCTCCTCTTCTTTTATGTCTACTGACTCTTTTTACATTAAAGCTTTTCTTTCCATCTCTCTTTAACACCTGGTCTCTTCCTTCCTCTTCTTCTTGTCGTCTTTCCTCCTTTGTCTTCTTCTCTCTCCATCCCCTTAATCCCTTAATTCTCTCATTCTTCTCCGATCCCTTCATCACTTTCTCCTTTTCTGTTTCAGTTTGTTTACTTTGCTGTTCTGACTGTTTAGCACAAACACTCGACACATTCAGACGACGCTGAGATGTTTATTTGGCTTCTCGGCTCAGTTGCAAGTCTCCTGGCGGCCATGCCTCCCCGCCTGCTGCCACGACGGAGGTTAACTCCAGAATCGGCTGCGATGGAGTCGAACTAACCGGGCCACCAAGAGAGATAGTGAGAGAAATACCTGGAAAGAGAAGCTCAGATGGTGGGAGGAGGCCAGTTTACGTGAGAATCACTGGCTCATCGCTCGGTTGGCTGCTGAAGTGGGTGTTAGAAGTATTATTAGTCAGCTCGGGCGAGATGTTGGTGTTGAACCGACCGCTTGGCACGATGTCGTCCGGCTGATGAAATGTCGATGACCGAGCTTTGGCCGGTGTGACTCGGGGTGAACGTTAGCTTGTTGTATAGTTACTGTTGGTATGAAACAACAAACCATTTGTTCACCTGTCTGATAAAATCAGCTCGACATGAAGGTGTGAAGATCATCACAGTGATGTTTGTGGAGCAGACGCTTAACAGGCCGACAGGAAATATTTTATAGTTTCAGGTCAGTTTACCAAAACAGGAAGAGCTCAGATTAAAAAACAGTCACATAAAGTTTATATATTGATGTAAACAGGAGCTCATGAGAGAAGCTGTGAAGTTGAGACGTGGAAGTGAAACATTCAGTGAAGTGGAGTTAAATCATATCAAGATTTAAAAGGACGTCAGCCTCTGAATCTTTCTCCTGTCGGTCACTAAATTTTGCAGAAGTGCATCACTAAACGGGTGGAGCTTTTCAAGGAAACTACACATCACTTTTCCTCCATCTCTCTCTCTGTTTCTGTTTCTGTTCTCTCCCCCTTTTCGTCGCCCTCTCAGCTTACCCAGCTTCTTCAGCGAGCTGTAGCGGCTGATCTCGGGTTTCATGGCCAACTCGTAGGACGGCGGCAGCTGGGCCAGGTTGTGGAAGGAGTGAGAGAACGAAGGGTGGCTGCTGTTGTGTCTCATGCCTCCTCCCATGATGCCACTGCCGCCGACTCCGCCGACACCGGGGCCTTTACCGCTGCCTGAGAGCAGCTTGGGTCCAGAGGAGAGCTGAGGCGTGTTGTTCATACGGGGTCCACGCTCTGGAAGAACAGAGAGAATGATGGAGGGTGAGGAACATCAGGAGGAAGAGGAGAAGGGGTGAGGAAGGGAGGATAAGAAGGTGGGGAAGGGAAAACAATAAAGATAAAGAGGCAGGAAGAGTTTATGAAAGACAATAAAGCAAAGATGAGATGAAAAAGGAGAAGAAGAAGGGACATCAGAGGTGAGGATGAAAAGGAAAAACAGGAACGATTTGGAGAAAATAGAGAAGAAAAGATAATAAAGAGGCAAAAAGGATAAAAAGTGAGAGAAGAAGCAGATGTAAAAACAAAAACAAGGACAGAAATAGAGATGGACGAAAAAGGGAAGATAAAGAAGATGAAGAAGAAGAAGAAGAAACTAGCTGGTTAATGATCAGTAAACACAGGAAGTGTCTCCAAGCTCCATGGCGACCATCTATAAATACAACTCAGTACTGTTCATCTGGTCTCTAACACAAACATATCAGTCACATGTAAAAACACAGAAAATACACTGATAGCATCAAGGAAGGGGGGGGCAGGGGGCGGGGGGGTCTACATACACACACAGTGACATTTATGCAAAGTGCAGAAGCAGCACATCGATCAATACACATAAAAAATGATTTGTCTTATGTAAGATCAGCAGTGTGGGGGAGGGGCAGGGCTGTCTGTTTTGCAACATGTATACTCATATCAGTTACATCACGCTGTATGCGAGTACATTCATATTTTGCAAACGGCAAACAGACAGAACTGTGAACGACCATACATGTAGGCGCTCCGACCCGACATGTGGAGGTTCTGTACGTTCAAACAGGGACGGCGAGCTCACATCCAAGAAAAACTACAAAAACGTTCATCTGAAGTCCAAACAGACACATGCTGCCCATCGCCGGACCCACCGAGGAGCCCAGATTTATTTAAAAAAACGCAGGAACTTTATTAGCTGCTGGTTGGAAACAGCACAGCAGGTGAAAAACGTGACGATGCAAAAATACAAAGCAGCAATAAAAAATTCTGCATGAAAGAAAAAAGGCTGTTTGCTGTTGTTCCCTGACTTTGAGACGCACACAGTGGATGTGGAGTCCAGTCAGGGTGGGAGCGTTATGGGCTGTGATCTTGTTAAGATTACTGCTGGACATATCTGGTCATTGACCATCGGCAGTAATGGGCAGTAATGGCCAATGATGTCTCTGTTAAGCGTCGCCCAGGGAACACACACCACATTGACTTCGGCTTGGTGGGGAGAAAAGCAAGGCTAGCTCCGAGATCACATGGTCTGTTAAGGATGAAGCGAGCGTGGAGAGGAAGGCCGTGGAAAATGAAAAGCATCAAACGTGTGGAGATAAATGTGCCGTTTCTTTGCACCATCACACAGAATTAGCCGGGTCGGTTTTCAAGAGTGGAGGGTAAATCATCTTTTTTCTCTTTTTTTGGAACACCCACGACGGCTGGCAGAGAGGTTTGATAATGGTGTCGTGGAAAAGTGAACTTTGTTGGACGTGTGCAGAGGATCTGACTCAGAGTTGAAGTGTTCTGTTCTTGGATCCTCCTGAGAGGTCGTTGACCTCATCACACACAGGAAGAGCCGGGACAAAAGTAAAGAAACACAAGGGACGAGTCACCGTTAAACGATTCAAACCTCACCTTTAAAAAGCAAAACTTCCAGGAATAAAAGTGCACATTTTAACATTTCATTTTATTCATCATTATGAGCTTATTTGAATCCACATCTCCAAAAATAAACCTCTCAGTGTAAAACAGCATTAAACAGCAGCTACAGATCTGACTTCCTGCATTAAATCCAACTAAGAACTAACCGGATGGAACATTAATGCCTGAAAAATGTACATTTTTTGGTTTAAAGCTCATAAATAAAAGCACAACTGTAAAGAAACTTCTGGTTTAATCTGTATTCTAACTCGGTTTGATTCTTTACTGTTGACTTCTTGTGTAATTCGTTCCCTGAGGGACACATGTGGGTGTAATGGCCTGGAATAACAGGCTCTGAAACAATTCAAAAAGTTCAGTGAAAATCATGCTCGCCCCTTCATCCTCTGCATATTTCCACGGCAACCTCATCCAGCACTCTGCGGCAGCCATGTTAGATGCACCACATTAACCCTCATTGACAATAATTTCACTTTAAATCGGATTTCTGTTCATTTCCATATTTTTGAGGGGAGATAAATCCCGTCTGCTAGCTTTGCTTTTATGTTTTCCAGGTGCAAATTCTGGGAGAAAACACTCAGGTAGGTGCGGTGACGCCGCTTAAGCCAAGACCTCCGGTACTGAGCTGTAAGCACAGTTGCACATCACTGCAACACAGAAGGAAGTAGAAGAAGAAGAAGAAGCAGGCTTGTGGTGGTGTTGGGAGGGGTGAAGGGTTAGGAGGGAGGGGGGGCAGACAGGTTTGCATTAAGCAGAGTGCAGGCCAGACAACTTTCAGCGCACGCTCTTATGAAAGATGTGACACTTTCAACACGACCACGAGCGTCATTGTGAACATACGCAGATGTGTGCAATGCCACAGAGCGGTGTTGAGAATGGCACAGCTGCTTTCAGAGCGCCGGACGACAGGCCGTCACACCCACAACAAGACAGACAGACAGGGTGGCAGTGAGGCCGTGAAGCCGGCCGGCCAGCCGGCAGCTCGCCGCCGCCGCCTGCGCCAGGCTGTGCTGCTGACCACGAGGCTTACCGATGGTAGCAGAGTGTTTGGGGCTGGAAGCAGACCCCTGCTGGTTAAAATGGTGGTGCAAGTTCCCAGCTGCAAAGAGAGCAGAGCCGACAAACTGATGGACAACCACTCCAGAGACACAGAGCTGTGTGTCGAGTAAGCATTTGTGTCAGTGTGGAGAGAGAGAGAGAGAGAGAGAGAGAGAGAGGGAGGACAGAGAGGGACAGAAAGAGAGAGAGACAGGACGGAGAGAGACAGAAAGAGAGAGAGACAGGAGGGAGAGAGACAGAAAGGAGGGAGACAGTCCCTCCAGGATCTGCCTGTTTCTTTAAACGTCTCCAACAACTTCAGAGATGGAGGAGGAGGTGAAAGACATCAACATGAGCTGCAGGTTGAGTTTTATTCTCCATTAGCAGTTTAACATATTTAGTGATTTTACATTAAACCTGTTTGTTCAAAAAACATTAAATATCTTTGAAAACACTGGACGCTTCCATCCAGTTTAACAATCAAATATGTGTGCAAAAAGTCAGGTGTCATGAGTTTTTAATGTGCTAATTTTAAGAAAATATAGACTTTGATGAAACTATGAGAACATAAATATTACATAGTGTCCAGAAAGAGTAGATAAGAGTAGTTCTATAAAAGATATTAAACTTTTTGGGGTCATTTCTGTTAAAAAACATTAAAAAAAAGTTCTGCAAAAATCACAGAAGAACTCAGCATAAATCCTGGAGAGGCTGCAGCCAGAGAGCTCGTTATGTGAGAGGAGAGACAGCAGCAGAGCGACAGAGCAATAAAGAAGAGGTGTGTGTGTGTGTGTGTGTGTGTGTGTGTGTGTTACAGTATAAGAAAACAAAAATGCATTCAGCAACACTCTCATATCCACCAATCTGAGGGAAAATGTTGTCAGATGTTACTTCTGCAACAGGAGAAAAACCATCGTTTCAAATGTGATTAACTCTTTTGTTGCTGGTTCATTTGTCGAGTGTCAGAATCAGAAAAGAGAGAAAAATGAGCACAAACTTGTTGAATTTGATTTGGATTTGAAGCCACTGTTATCTCACATTAAATCCTTAAATCTGTTAAACATGAAATGCTGGATTTTCATTAGTTATTCTAAAAGAAATGACAAAAATGTGAAAGAAATACTTTAAAAATCTGTGAGGCAAACCCACAAAAACAAATCCTGCAGATTAGCATAAACAAACTTGACTTATCAGAAATAAACTGTCTTGTTTTGTTTCTTTCTGACCTTTGAGAAACTCCACATGTGACAGCGACAGCACGCTGAGCATT
This sequence comes from Acanthurus leucopareius, assembly GCA_029814765.1. Lineage (NCBI taxonomy): Eukaryota > Metazoa > Chordata > Actinopteri > Acanthuriformes > Acanthuridae > Acanthurus > Acanthurus leucopareius. The sequence continues at coordinate 1,511,723 of JAQMCX010000018.1, read as the reverse complement.
TAGTTCATTTACAGCTTTCTGGGTGAAAACTCTGATCAGCTTAACATTCAGAAACTTCAAATCAGCGTTTGATTTCAAAATAAAAGCAGTGACGGTCCCCATTCATGTCACCTGAATATGAATGTGTTATTTCATGTTTTTCACCTGGATGTTTGTGTGTCGTCTGTATGATTTGTTGTTTTATCTAAATCCTGCAGATTTATCTGGAGGTTTGCGTCACTTACTGCGGTTGTCTTTGCTCTGCAGGATCGGGGTGTAGAGGTTTTTGGACGTTCGTCCGTCTGAGGTGGTGGTGGTCAACACTGTGGTGTTGTTCCTCTCTCCCTGCTGCACCGGGCTCGACTGGTGACGCAAGATATCCACCAGTGATCTGACACAGCAGAGGGAGGATGGAGACAAAAGGTCAGACGGAGACAGAAAGAGGTGAGAAGAACGAAGGGAGGAGAAGGAATATGAATGCAGAGGAGACGAACATGCAGCTGAACTCAGACCGGACTGGTTTTGAAGCTGCTTTCATCTTTTATTAATCACTATTAAAACTATAACAGTCAGTTTAATTTCTTTCTGATTTGTTGAGCTTAAATTTCTTAAACTTCCCTTATTGCCTGCTTATTATTTCATCAGTTAAACACATTAAACATGTTTCTATGTAAACTGTCAAAAAAAAAATAGACTTGTACCACTTTGCTTCAGTTGGTAATTAGCACAGAATGATGAAAAGACTCGTACATTATTGCATCTTTTATCTTTTGTTGTCACGTCAGCATGATTAAGACTCATCGTTAACTAAACGAACTGATGCTTCAGTTCTTTATTTCCTCCGTTTTAGAGTCACGGTCATGAACTCCTGCACACCTGTCTCCGGGTCTCACCTGGGCATGTTGATGTCCCTGTTGCGAGGTCGACGCGCCACCTTGCTGAAGGCGATTCTGACTCCCACGGCGACCACAAGCGTGAAGGAGATCACCCCTCCAATCACATAGGCCGTACTGCACGAAGAGTCAATAAAGTTTTTTACTTTCTTTCAAATATAAAAATCAGTTTTACTTGTTTGTTCTTATTTGGATCTGACCTGCTGTTGTGCTGCTGCAGCGTCTCAAAGTCCGGATCGGGCTTGTTGCCCACAGGCACGGTGACGGGGCTCTGTGGCTCCGCCCAGATCGGCGAGATGTAGTTTTTGCAGGCGTCCTGGTCCAGCCGGTTCCTCTGGTGCTCGCAGCAGAACCGGTAGTAGCAGGTACCGCAGCAGTAGATGTAGCTGCCCTTGGAGCAGTTGAACGTGCTGTCAAAGTGGCCCATCACGTCATAATAACCCCTGTGGGACAAAAAACTCGTCATGTTCAGGATCTTTTCATGCCCATAAAACCAGGCCTGCATCACCGGACGCCTCCCATCATGATTACCGGAGTAAAACATTTAAAGATGGATGTTTACGCCCCATTGATCCAACGTGTCCCATCATGTGAGTCGTTTCAAACAAATGCACATTTTTTTAACAGCTATTTCTGATAAAAGCCCATTACTATCCGACCTTGGTGACTTCCACATTATCGTAGCACAAACATGCCTCAGCAGGGCTTTGAAGCACTTTCCAGGACCTTCAGATGATTCATTTTAAGTGTGCTGGCAGCAGTGGGAACGGACTCCTATGGACGACAGTGTCATCGATGCTGATGCTGCCAGACTGAGGGAGCAGCCTTGTGTTTCATTCAGCCGGTGTGTGTGTGTGTGTGTGTGTGTGTGTTGTTGGAGGAATCATCTCTGCACCTCAGGTTTAAAAAAAAAAAGCCAAACTCAGAGCGAATGAATGTTCTACATAACGGTGGCTTTTTTTTTTCCCAACAGGAGGAAGAGAAGAGGTGTAAAGGCTAATTGCTTCTTTCACTGAGCGGGCAGAGCTGTGATGTAATGCCGCTGACGGCGACGACATCGATATAAGAAGAAACATCAGGTTTACAGGAAACACAAGCGAGGTGACTTATGTAAGCTTGGAGTCTGTGTGTGTTGCTGCTGCTGCATCAGATCGCCTGCATGTAGCTGCTGTTGGTCGGTCCGTAGTTGTGGTGGTTTGCAGCTCGCCAGCAACATGACTGATTCAGAGCTGATGACATGTTGCCTAGCAACAGCAAGACGCCTCTTAGTGCAAAGTATGAGCTTCGGCGAGATCGAGATCAGAGCTGCAGGAGGAGAAGAATCATGATGCGCCTCGTTTTTTATGGAGACGAAGCTCCTCTACGGGGAACCTGACGACTGAGAAGATTAACTTAACTGATTTATACGACACACCTGAGACTCATCATGTTTCCTTTTTTAAAGGTTTTTAAAACCAACTAGTCGTCCTTAAGGGAGCAGATCTGTTTTAAACTGGTTTTTTACTTCTGTTCTTGTTTTATTAACATATTTAATCTGATTTTGATTTGCCTCTAAAAACACAAAGTTAACAAATATTCACTGATTTATCTGAAAGAACAAAGACAAAAAAAACAACCTCACAAAATCACACAACACAACTCAACACCACAGGAAGTAGCTCAGCTCCGTCCGTACCTGCACACGTCCACATCCACCAGCTGTCTTGGAGGCGGAGCCACCTGGGCCGCGCCGAGCGGAGGCTTCAGGGCGTCGGCCGTCACGTTCCTTGGCAACATGGTCTGAGGGAGGGGCTTTGGAGGAAGCTCGGCCACAGCCGGCGGATCATCGGCTTCCTCCACTTCGGCTGCTTTTGGCGCCACTCTGGGCCCGGCGGGCAGCGGCGGCAGTGGGGGCTTGTAGCCCGTCAGGAGGAACAAGGTGGTGCTCCTTTGACCGGCTGCAGCGGAGCTACTGCCGCTGGTCAGAGTCCTGACATCGCTGTCGACGGCCCGCCGCTCCGTGGTGATGGTCAGCGTGGAAACAGCAAGGCAGGAAAAGAGCAGGAGGACGAGGGACACGGAGAACATCCCTCTGGAAACTGATGGTTTCATCCTTTTATCACAAAGTTCTTGAGCCATTGTTTTAAAAAAAGAAAAAATCACATCAACAGCTCCGTAAACGCTGTGAATGATCAGCGTCCTCCTCCAAGATGGCGGCTTCCACTTATAAAAAAACCTTCTGTAGTAAAAGTTTTAACTCCAGTCTGATGCACTAATCCCTTGTTTCGTTTCTGTGCACATTGCACACGTGCAAAAGGTTTCTTTTGGAGTTCAGCAGATTCATTTAGTTCAAGCAATGTGTCATGAATGTGTTTGGCATTTCACTCTTTCACCTTAGTGTAAACATTTCTCTCCGTATACAAATCCTTCCTTTAAGCAGCGTTTGTAAACATTGAGGTCTCTCAGAGTTTTAGGCCCTGTACGAACTGCCCGTGAAATGGCTGTAGTTCTGCAAAAAATCTATTTTTAAATGAAATCTTCAACCAATTATGAATATATAATAACAATGTGGTTTGTTTTATGGCAGCAGGTGATATTCAATTTTGGTCTGTAGGGTTGAAAAAAGCGCCTTTCTTTACAGTCCAGTGGCCAAAATTCAAAATAGGCAGTAATTTTTTTTTTTTTTTTACATTTCCTGTAAACAAAATGAGTGTAAACTTTTCTAATATAATGACCCCTTTTATAAAAAAAAGAGTCTTATATCTCCTACTGAAGAGTTTTCTGGGTGGCTGTTTATGGCACGAACGTTACGGTTCCCGTAAATAACTGCGGTGGTAAATGTGGTCTGTAAACATTTAGCGCTGCATGTAAACTTTATTTTCCACGTGTGATGAGCTGTAACGGATGTCGGATGTAATCTTGTCGGGGTTTGGCACTTCTGTCGTCCTGTGTGGATAACTGATGTGTAAAATCATACATGGAACAACATTTTTTCCTTTTTCCTCAAACCAAATCAAATATTCAGGCTCTGCGAGGCTCGTGTCTGTAAACAACAGTGCTGGCAGCTTCGGAGATCTCAGCTTTTTTGTTTAGAGAACAAGCCGAGGAGAAGTCGGTCTGAATTTGGCACAAAGCTGTGACTTGAATGTGTTTGCCTTCTACATCACGCTCACGACTCGCCAATAAACAGGCTCTTCCCTCTCAAACAATTTAAAGGAAGAGAATCGTTAAAGGTCAATATGCTTATAAATTTGGTTTGAACGATGGTAGAACAGTGATTTTGTTGACAGTGAGTCTGACTGACAAAGTACCGCCAAAGTTAAAGCATCAAGCAGCATCAAATCTCAAAGTAAAGGACAGAGATCGGCTTAATAAATGAGCGTGTCAAGGCATTCACAGAAGAGTAATCTACAGCGAGAAACCGGTGGTTAAATTACAGACAGAAATGAATTAAAAAGGGGAGGATTTATGTGCGTTCGATACCCTTGTGTGAGTGTCTTTGCTCTGAATTTAGCTTGGCCCAACAGAAGAGAACGAAGGAGGGCTTGGGCCCGGTTCTAGCAGGGCAGCGAGGTTCTGCCCACAGAACAGACATGAAAATGTCCGGATTCATCCGTCAACACAGAGGAACAAAGGGGACGACGACGACAACGGCGGCGGCGGTGACGGGAACTCGACACGGTTCACGGCCACGCTCGACCGGTCACAGGTGTAGAAAGACTCAGGTAGAAAAAGTGTGGATTTACAAAGCTGTTCTGTCAGCAGGATGCATGAAAACTTCAGGTGAGTTTCCTCGTTGACTCCCTGAATGTGTCTGATGCGTTCGAGGATCACCGTGTTGAAGGAGCCTTTGACACTGCGAGGTGTTTTTGCAAAATGTAAAAGGTATTCGTATGGCTGGTGTTCAGTATGGCTTTAAGTTTTTGTTTGTAGTTTTTTTACAAACTTGATCTCCTTCCACAAAAAATGGGAATACAGTGAAAGGTTTTAAATTGCATGTTTTCTCAGAGAATAAAAGGAAGAATGCAAAAAAAGTCGAAGAGGTCACTGGGAGAAGATAAAACGGGGCTTTCAGGGGGTTTTTTTCCGTGTGGAAGAAACAGAAGACGACAAAAAAAGAGCGAGAGAGGCCTCTCTCATATAAGCGACTGGAAGAAGGAGATAGGCAAAGTGTCAACAGTGTTTCACAGCGCAGACTGAGACGACGGGAAATCTCCAAGCCTTTGAGATAGCAGCAGCAGCAGCAGCAGCAGTGGTGGCGGCGGCGGTGGAGGCAGTGGCGGCGGCAGTGGTGCCTGTGGTTATCAGGCCAGACGTGGCTTGTGTTGCCTGTCAGTCAAACGCCGTCCTGCCGAAGCCTTAAAACGTTCAGACGGCGGCGAGTTATCACAGCTCACCACTCGCCTCTTCTGTAACGCACGACTGCGAGCAGCCCATCAGCTGGAGGATCTGTTTTATAAAGCACTTTGAACCAATAATGCACTGATCGTCGCCCTCGGGTGGAAAAATCTCTGTGTTTCAGCATTTAAGAGCAGCAACTACGCAGACGCTGACAGAAGACAACGGATATCAAGTTTCATGGTTGTTCTGGTTTCTAAAAAACTCTCCTCAGTGTGCTGGGATGGGCGTGTTGGGATGGTGTGTGATTTGAATGGGATGCAGGATGTTTTCAGGCTGAAGGGAAGAGCAATAAAGCTGCGCTCTGGTTACTAAATCAGGTTTTTCAAAGCTTGATGGTGAAACGATGATTTGGTGATTGTTAGTTTCGTAGGTTTTTTGCTTTTTCTCTTGACACAGTCAGTTTGGCACCTGGTTTTGGTCTCGCTTGGAACAACACAGTAGACGAGAAGGGAAGAGGTGTGTGACCTCCGTCCCGACAGCAACGGGAAGGTAAAAAACAGTTGTAAAGAAGCAGGAACAGTTAGTTAGTGAGGAGCCTCGGCTTTCACAGCGGCTGAGAAAATCCCCCAGGAAAGCTCCATGTGGTGCAGGGACGGTCCTGTCCTGTCGAGCTCCACCTTTTCTGTCTTCCAGCTCGGCGTCTCACAGGTTCACATCCACTCGTTCACACTGGAAGAGAAAAACACGACATACTGAGTGTTTGTGAGGATGCAGTCAGTCTTTAATCGACACACAGGATCAGAATATTGTCATGTTTATAAAAATTAGTGGCATTTTTAACTCAACTTGTTCTTGATTTGTTTACAACCTTTTTTCCAAAGAGACAAGAGTTCAGCTTTTACAAAATATGATAATATTACAAAGTCAAATTTGTCAAATGCAGAACTGAAATCTGATCAATTACAGGAGAGAGATTTTATTTTCAAAGTGCCTTTCATTACTTTCACTAAGCTTAACTATAGTATCAGAGAATAAACACAAACATTAGTGATGAAAGCTGAAGTCACAACTTTTCATATTGCTGATTATTTTCAATCAATATGTTTATGTGTTCAATCATAAGCACAGTAACATCACACAGGTCATTTCTGACTGTGAGCACCAGGTCTGTTTGTTAAAGCCAGTTTCATGTCAGATTAAACCATGAAAAATCCATTATTTAGATTCATAATAAAGCAACAAAGAAACTACAGGAAGGTTTACTGACATATTTAAATCTGTAATTCTGACTCACAAATAGATTCCACTGTAAAGATTCACCTTTGAGCCTCAAAATGGCAGCAGGTGAAGAGAAACACCAGGAGCTCATTTGAGCACAAATGAAACATGTAAAGGACGTTTGTTATCAGCATATAACGCACTCGCCTCGAGCCGCTTTCACTGCAGCTTCTTCAATGCTTCATTAAATCAGAAACTCTGCTCTGCTGAGAAACACGGCATGTTTTTTTTTAGTTTCTACGACAGAAACACACTCGTATGTGTTTAAAACATCAGCTGACAGAGAAGATGGAAGCAGCCGTGATCTGACTCTGATGAAAAAGAGAGCAGGCGACATGACAGCTGCCATATGGAGTCATCTGACAGAAGGACAGAGGAGAGAGACCACAGATGTGTGTGTGTGTGTGTGTGTGTGTGTGTGTGTTCTGTTTACAGAATGAGGCCTGCAGCTACAGGAATGAGAAGGGTCTAGCAAAACACTGCTGTGAGGAACAAACTTCACAGCCCCGATGCTGATGTTTTCTGACTTTTATTTATCCGAACGAATCGTTTTCTGTCACCAACAAACTTCAGAGACTTTCATCATTTTTTGGCCCTTTGACATCGAGTCAATACAACAGCGCCGCTGCTCTAAATATCTGCAGAGACGATGTGCATGAACGGCACAGAGCGCCGCATGCATGACTGTTGTGATTACATATTCAGAGTTACATCACTTGATCATCGTCGGCACTTGAGTTACACGTTTCTGCCGTCGCTTCACGTTGGAGACGACGACATGTGACGGGAGTCGTGTCCATGACGACGACCCAGAGAGCAAACAGCCGTCTTTAAGAGCGAAGGAGGTGCATCAGGAGAGAGAGCAGGAGCATGCTGGGGGTTTTCTCCAACGTTTGCAGGATTGTTCATCCACTTACTGCGAAAAAATATTCCTTTGTAATTGGTGGTGAATTTACTTGTAAAAGTTGCTAAAAAACAGCCTCAGAAAGATCAGATCAGCCTGTTTGAATCTCAGCTCTCTGAAGGAAAAACACTTTAATATTTTAAATTGTTAAATTCTACATCTGGCTCTTTTTTTTTCCAAAGCAAACAAAAATGAGATCAGTCACTGGAGCAGCAAACATCACCTGCAGCTGACAGGAACATCAGAGCTGCAGCTTCAGAGACACAAAAAAAAACATGCAACAAGACATCAGAGGCCGACCATTAAAGAACGAGAACAATAAACAACAGAGAGGGCGACTCTGCCTCCGAAACAGGGACGAGATCAGTGCAAGCGGAGGAGAAAAATAACGTACGAGAACAGGATGTTCTGATTCCAGGGTTGAGGAGTTGACGGGAGCTATTTCCTGAATCACAGTAACCTAAATAGCCTGGTCCTCTCTGCTGGAAAGTTCTGGGCGCTCTGCTGCCCTGACAGCCTGGCTTCACATCAGTGTGTCTCGACCCTCCGGGGGCTTTTCCGACCCGCTTCCTCAGATGTCGTAATTAAGAGGCCCCCGCTGACAAACAGCTGAACTTCTGCTCGGCTTTCGAGGCAATAAGTGCATTAATTCCATCCAAACACAAACAAAATAAAAGACAGTCCAGTTGTGAGTGTGTGTGAGTGAGTGTGTGTAGAAGAATGCACATAAACACACTTGTGCATTTTTGTGGATTAAATGAAGATGAACTGAAGGAAATACGAATGACTCGATGCTGTTCCGAACAGGAAATAAAGCCCATATGATTCTAAATGAACTGTACACAAAACTGCTCATGGAGGGATGAATTTATGAATATATTTAGAGTTGCAGTAAAAAAATCCTCTTCAGTGCATTTTTCCTCTTAATCTTATTAATGTGCTGTGATGTGCTGGTAGACAGGATGTGAGGGGGAGAGCTGGGACTGTTCAAACATCTCTGCCACAGCTTTATTGGCTGCTTTAACTCTTGTTTTTACACTGATACACAGTGAGGTAACACTTAAGATAACACTGTTGGGGAAGTCAGAGCGCTGGGGTTTCATTTCATTTCCACTGTGTTTACTGAAGGATATTACTGCTTGTTGTTGTTATGGATTCATCTCAGAGTCACAGTGCAGCGACGAGCCGCAGCTTTTCATTAAATAATGACAGTAAAACTACAGCTTAACAATGAAACACGTCCTATAAGGAAGCTGCTGTCTGTTTTACATTTATGTCCAAATTTTCCAGATAACAGACGGATTAAAGAGCATTTTATTAATCCCAAAGAGGAGCTATTAAAGCAGCTAATCCCACACATTGAGACAGTAAGATCTTGATTATCTCCCCTCTCTACAGTAACCTGTCTGTCCAACATGTCCTCCTGTCTGCCTGCATGTGCCTGTCTCACTGCGTCCTCCCGCTGAGTCTGGTCAGTTGTCTTGCTGTGTGCTGCACACATGTATGGACTCATCTCTCTGCTTGCATGCCTGCTGTTCAGCCTCCCTGCCAGCAGCATCTGCACCACCATGGTTTACTCTACAGATACAGTATACAGTGTGTGTGTGTTATTTACAAATGTTTTATCATTTACTGACCTGCAGTCGGACCAAAAATAATAAAACAAGCCTCACATTGTTAATTTGTTTAGTTAGTACATGACTAAAATTAGATTTTTCAGAGCTCAAATTGACATTTTCAGTATCTTGTTTTGTATAACAAACAGTCAAAATTCACATTTATTCACTTTTTTTACAATTTAATTTTCATTTCAGAGGTTGAATTTTTCACACTTTTTCTTAAAACTGACCAAAAATAAACAAAATAATTTCAGATCAGTTTTCTTTTGATTAACTCATCAAATCAGGACTAAAGCCATAAAAGACTTTAACAAATGTTTTCTCTCAGATATCTTCCTGGACGTGTTTCTCCATCATCCATATCTGCTGCAGCTTTGTAGACGTTTATTCTTTCTGATTTACTGGACTTTTGAACATGAGCAGCACATTCTGCATCGGTTCTGATCTACAGTAATTTCCACAAACTGCATGAATCCCAAAGAAAATCGACTTCAAATGCAGCTATTTTAAGCCTCGTGTGTTACAAAACCTAAATGTATGAGTAATGCTTCCCTGAGTGATTCAAACATTCAGAGATGTGGTGTCAGTCTGTCGACTCTCTGCTCTGCTCAACTTCATTTACAGGGAGGCTGAAAACTAAAGCTCAGAAAGCAGAGAAGGAGCAAATAACTCTGAAAACAGCCTCAACAAAGCTCTGTAAACTCTGTGGTTAGAAAAACGGACATTTCTGTGCTGCAACAGGTAATAAATCGAACAGTTGACCTGAATATTCACATATCTGCCTGTAAAACTCTGAATTTCTACAGTTTGTGTGACTGTCAGGTGATATTATGAATCCATGATAGTATTTTTGTTGAATTCAATAGCTTTGAATCAGTATTGTGATATTATTATCATATCAAGTTATCATTTTTAAAAAGTTCTGTTGATTATTGAACAGTTTTAAGCAAATTTTGATGAGAAAATAGTTAAATAAGCTCTTCAGGTTTTTGTTTAGAACATAATATTGTACTGTCAAAAATTTAAACAAAAGACTGATTATTATTAAGAAATTAAAGAGAAAATGTTCAGTTTTTGGATAAAACTGGCTGCTACTTCACTCTGTTTTACATCATTTTAAACTGATTTCATCTAGATTCAGACTTTTCACCATAAAACAGTGAAATTTAACTGATATTAATGCACTTTACTGTTAAAAGAGATTTCTGTATGTGATTCCTAATGACACACAGATGTCAGGATGAATCAACATGCGTCTGTAATCTACAGATTCCCATTGATCCTGCCAGCATATATCACTAATGTTATGGATCAATATTAAAACACACATTATTTTCTCTGCATTGATTCAAACCACATAAGTGAACATGTGGCTCCATGTTGGCAGGACAAGTCCGACCCCCCCATGTATGAACACATGAGCTTTAGAGACACAGAGGCCCCCTGACACTGAGTACACGCAGCAGACCCCCCCGACCATAACACACACATGTAAAAACACACACGCACACACACACACACCATCTCTCCTGACTCCCTCCATCCATTCACTCCCTCCTCCCTCTCCGGCCGTGAGTGGGCTGAAGCGTCTCTCTCAGAATAGCACTGCAGCATTGAAAGGAGAGAAGACAAAAAAAACAAGAGAAAAGTAAAAAAGAAAAAAGATGTTTGTTCCTGTGTTTCCTATTTGGACCCTTTTTTAAAAAAATAAGTGTGTGTGTGTGTGTGTGTGTCGTGTGTGTTTTTCTGTAACATAACACAAAGGAGCGTCAGCCAGTCCTGCTGGCCGGCGTCCATATCTACGCCGTCGGTCGGCTGTCATCTCACGGTGTGTGTGTGTGTGTGTGTGTGTGTGTGTGTGTGTGTGTGAGTGTGTG
>JAQMCX010000018.1:1480927-1500753 GCA_029814765.1 Acanthurus leucopareius | reverse complement strand
AACACACATTATTTTCTCTGCATTGATTCAAACCACATAAGTGAACATGTGGCTCCATGTTGGCAGGACGAGTCCGACTCCCCCATGTATGAACACATGAGCTTTAGAGACACAGAGGCCCCCTGACACTGAGTACACGCAGCAGACCCCCCCAACCATAACACACACATGTAAAAACACACACACACACACACACACACCCACCATCCCTCCATCCATTCACTCCCTCCTCCCTCCCTCCTCCCTCCCTCCCTCCCTCTCCGGCCGTGAGTGGGCTGAAGCGTCTCTCTCAGAATAGCACTGCAGCATTGAAAAGAGAGAAGACAAAAAAAACAAGAGAAAAGTAAAAAAAAAAAAAGATGTTTGTTCCTGTGTTTCCTATTTGGACCCTTTTTTTAAAAAATAAGTGTGTGTGTGTGTGGGTGTGTGTGTGTGTGGGTGTGTGTGTGTGTTTTTCTGTAACATAACACAAAGGAGCGTCAGCCAGTCCTGCTGGCCGGCGTCCATATCGACGCCGTCGGTCGGCTGTCATCTCACGGTGTGTGTGTGTGTGTGTGTGTGTGTGTGTGAGTGTGTGTGTGTGTGTATTGTGGATCTCCTCTCCCTCATTCACCTCCTTCCTGTTTGTTCTCTCCATCTCCACTTTGTCATTCAGCTCACTCTCCTCCCTCCGTTCCTTCCATCCTTCTCTTTCTATTCTTTAACCCTGTTTTCAACCCTTCTCCCCCTCTCTCTCATCTCCATTCACCCCCTCCTCGCTCACTTGCTCACTCCCTCTGAAGCATGCTGGGAAATGTGCCAGTGCATAAGGGCATGCAGCAGCAGCAGCAGCAGCAGCAGCAGCAGCGGTGGCAGCGGCGGTGGCGGCGGCAGCAGTGCGGCTCTGTATTCTAACATGGACTGAGGCGAGCTGGCAGAGCCGTCACTGAGCTGAACTCTGTCCGCTGAGGTCAACGCTCTGCCCTTGGTCCTGACACACTGATGCAGCCGTGGAATAAAAACCGGTTTGAAAAAATAAAAAAATCCATTAATGCAGCCCAGTTTTCGGGTGATAGTGTGCAGTGAGGAGGATTACGGAAGGCCCGGCGTCCATTAACTCTCATCAGAACGACACCACATAATGTCGTAACGATTTATTCCAGCCGGAGTTGAGTGATCCGGTGTTTGGTCACTACATACGAGGCCGACGCTCACTGAGACCGGGCTCATACGACCGGCTGGTGAACTTCAGTTCATGACTTAAATCTGATCAGCACTTTATACCAGGAACCTGAATCCAAATTTAACCAATAAAACTCCAAAAATCCAATTTCTGAGTCACAATGTGGGTAAAAAATGATCAATGTGAATTAAATTGAAAGGAAAATCAAAACCTAACTTGCTGCTGCTGAAGTATCTGACTGAAACTGGTGAATCTTTTCCTTATTGGCTCAATAAATCACTTTAGGAATGATCGACAAATTGTTTCAGTTTTGTTTGGTTTGTAAAATATTAAATATTAAAGATCCCAAAGTGACACTATGACTCATTTCTTAACCCGACCAAAACTAAACCAAAGAATTGACTGTAGATCAAATTCTCACATTTGAGAACTTAAAATTGAAATTCAACTTGAGATTTTTTGGGCATTTTGTTTGATTATTTCAATAATAAATCAATTATGACTCATTTTCTGGTGACTGATTAACTGACTAACTGCTGAAGCTCAAGCAGAAACCACAGCAACTGTAAACAGGACTGGATTTGATACCAGCACTGATGCAACACTCAAGTTTACACACAAATCCCATAATAACACTGTATTTTACATCTTTCTTAGAGAAATATGACCATAGTTAGCTTATAAATGCTCATACTGTGATCATTGTCTCAACACAGGCAGCTGTAAAGGATTCTTAATGATCAGCTGTTGTTCATATTGTGTAGAGAAATAAGGTGATTAATTGATCATCTCAGCGCCGACACACACAGGAGGGAAACAGTCTGATGCTCCTGTTCTGTTCTGATTCAATAATAATCTATTAGGATTTCTGATGACGACAGTGTTTAACGGCACAAAACAGTCACATAAAGCAACAACTGAGCGCTCGTTATCATCTGTGGATGCAAAAACAACCTGCTCACACGAGACCAGACCGATAAATTATATTGATTCCTGCATCATGAGAGAAAACCTGAGACTTCAGTCACTGATGTTATGATCTAATCTGATGAATTCACATCTCTCAGGTCGACAGATTCACTGTTTTGGTCTCAAACGTCTTTAAATTCTGCAGTGTGCCTCTGCCTTTCCTCCAGACTTGAGCAGGATCGTTTTAAAGCTGCCTCGGATGGAGAAAACAGTAATGTATTCTTGAGTCCTTGAGTTTGGGAACAGCTGACTAAAGGCTGTTGATCATGACTCAGTTTCCAAACTGTGGGCTGCGGTTCCTCCACGTCTCCTGAAACTTCACAGCGACATGATCGACTCTCCCTCAGACCAAAACAGCACATTCAAACAGCATCAGGATGTGAAAAATAGCATGAACCTCACTCCCTCGACAACAGTGAATATTTAGTTGTTACATCACGGTTTGCCGGTAAGAAGACAAAAACACATTGGAGCTGCAGCAACAAGCGAGCGTGGCGTCCTGCGACAGGTGTGAGTTCATTTCTCTGAAGCCCGACTCCATCTGCGTCAAGGATCTGATGCATTATGCACAAGAACTCCACTGCTTTTTAGGTGCTCTGGTCCTACTGGCCTACTTTGCACAGCGTATCCCCACATAACACCCTGCCCCACTTCCTGAAGACAGACACCATCTACAAGCCTCCACCCGACATGGAGAGGCTCGCTGCTGCCTTTCAGGTGGTGACATGAACAGAAAATGAAACCTTGTTTAAGAAGTCATGGAAGAAAAGCAGAGTGTTGAGTGACTTTTGTCCTTTTTTACAGCCTCTCCTCTGTAACTCAGCGTGTTAAAAGTTTACATTATTTAAGTTACAAAATCAAACGGAGGTTTTTCTCTCTGTCATCCTGCAGATCTGCTGCAACGCCCTGCTGCCATGTGTCTCCTGTGTGAGACAGGTTTAATGAGATCCTACAATTCCCATCATGCAAGTTGATAGAATATTATTTTAAACCCTTCCTGCTTGCTAAATGGAAGAGTTTTCCAAACTTCAACAAAACCTCTAAAGAGCCACAACAACAGAATCATTCCACAGGTTATAACCTCTCATGACAGGTGTTTAATCTGTGAAATGTCCCTTTAACATTTAACCAGTTAACCAGTTAACTAGTTAAAAACACTTCACCTGATGGACTAATTCTCCCCGTAACTAACAAACATAAATAAGCACTTTGTTTAAGAGACGAGACAGTGAGAAACATCAGAGACGTGGCAGGTCCTCGTTTCATTACGGCTCCTAAATCACTTATTAATAAACGTCTCTGCCTGTGATGAATAAATTAACAGAGCTGGATCTTTACTCTTAGACAATTAATACTTCATCCAGCGCTCAGTAATTTAGGAAAAATTATTGTTGAATACAAGCTGAGTGCATTTAAATCCACAGCATGCTTTGTGAAATGTGAAACAGAAGCAGATGAACCTCAAGTTTTTGCTTAAAACTTCATTTTGACTCATAAATGCTGAGAGAAATATAACATAAAGAGGACCGGCTGAAGATGCAGCTGCAGGAGTTTGAGACTGACCTTCTCACATCTGAACGACAGTCTGAGCTGAACTACTCCACTTTTCTAAAAACTGACTGACTGGTTTTAAAGAAGCAGAGCTCTGAGTTTCACTGCAGCATGGTTCACTGTCCACCAGGCAGACATGACGGGAGGACGAGCAGACAAGGAGATGCTGTGAGACGACGCCTTTATACAAAAAAACTTCATGTAAATGGTGTTTAATCAATCCACAAAGTTTTAATCAATACTGACGCTGTGTGTGTGTGTGTGTGCGCAGAGTGAGATATGGAAATGCTGTCATTGACTGCATCATGCGTCTCAGTGTCTAACACCATATGCTCTGGTCGTAGCTGTGAAGCCGACACTGACAGCCGCTGTAAACCAGGACAATTGTGACACATCTCATAGATATCACACACATTTCTGTGCTCTGTTGGTCCAAACGCTGCCGGGCTGCAAAACCACTTTGAATATTTCTCTCAAAACATCCTCATCAGCACAGTGTAATTAGTCAGTCTGATGTAAGCATTAATTATTTCCCCTCCACAGACTCAGTGGCGTAATGTTCCTTTGTGGCGGCTTCAAAGGGGTGAAGTACCGGCTCTGTATGTGAGATTTTAAAGATTAATAGAACAGTGAAGAGCTATTTGCTATGTAAAGATAAAGTGGAGAAAAGGATCCTGACTGAAACAGACTCACAGTCCCTGTTTGTGCTGTAATGATGCAGTTTCTCAGCTCTTTGTCCTGGTAGCTGCTCCAGCTGTGAAGGCTGCTGCTGGAGCTGCAGAACGATGAACCTGCATGTTTTTGGGAGTTTTATTTTGTTTCCATCGAGCTTGAATTGCACGTGTTTTATGATGATCTGTGCAGTAAAATTACATATTTTGTTAAAGGAGTTTGGTGAGCAGCTGTCTCTGTTCAGGGAGGATGGTGGCTGATCCTTTTCATGCTGCTTCAGTGTGACGTCTTGTGAACTATATACAGAGGCTTCATATGCAAGTTTTCCTGTCATGTATGATGCATGTGCAGCAGCGGGACGTTGCCACAGCGCTCCGTCTGTTACAGATGGATGTTTGACTGCAGAGGAGAGGCCTCACAGAGCTGCACCTTCCTGACAGCCAACGGGAAGGTGTCCGTCCAGAGGGGAGTGTTTTTTTTTTTCCCAGCTCTCACAGCGCCAGTCGCTGGCGTGTTGTGACTAACCATCGGATAAACAGTTTCAGTTTGACCAGTCTTAATCGGTGGCTGCTCTGCTTTGCTGAGACGGTGACACTGGCAAGCAGAATCGAAAGAACAAGTCAACAAACAATGTTTGTAACAACAGTCGGTGCTGCCAAGTGTCTCCCTGAGAAAATAAAGAGATGGAAAAGTTGTGGGAAGACACCAGATCAAGTCATTACATGAATAATAAAGAGGTTTCTGTGTGCATGTTGCACAACGATCATCAAAACTCTGGATCCAATATGTCATTTCTACAGGTTGTTGTAAGGAGGTGAACACTACGTCTTCTTCAGTGTTTTCCACAAAATGCTTTTTCATGTAAGATATCAACAAAGCTTTACTTAAAATCTTAATAATTAAACTTGATTGTTGCTCAATCAGAGATATTTTGTGAGGAAAGAAGCGATTCTGCAGCTCCAACAGAGTGACTCCCAAGTTAATCCATATTTTATCTTTCAAACTCTATGTATTTAAACCACAAGCTTCTGCATTTGGATCAAAAAGCTTTTCAAAATAAGATGTGTCAGGTTTCTTAGGCTGACGCTCTTATTGTTAATGTGTTGGAAACGTATTCATTCAACATACAGGTCAACACAAGCATCAAAATCACACTCACACGCTCAATATAAGAGACAAAACACCTATTCAGAGCATCTTTCACTGCCATTCTCAGTTTAATTATAAATTGATTAGAGACTCAGACGGTTTTTTCCTTGAACGCAGCGCTGTGAGTAAATTTTAGTCAATAGCAGTCGACTGTCACACAAGCAGCTTATAATGATTATTATTGGAACAGATTCAGTCACAGACGACTATAGGAGCCATCGGCCCGACGACGGTGTGCCAGATTAAAACAAGGTCCACAAAATAAGAAACTGTGAGTTTTGTGTTAATAAATAATTGCTTGGTTTTTTTCCAATTAGTCGCAAGGTCTCCCAAAAAAACCATAACTAGAAAATCACTTCAGTTCCAAAAAACCAAAAAACAGCCAAAGTGTGAACAATAGACGGTTTCTGTTTCCTCTGCCTTTGCATACGGCATGTGACTGACCCCAAACAGCTTTTTTATTCTGCCACGCAGACTCTGAATCTGCTCCAGTGCGACTGTCTTGGTTCCCAGCTGACATGAGAACAGCCAGCGTCGAGCCCAACCAGGTCAGCCATATGCCACCGCTCAAACTGGAACTTTTAATTAAGACGTCTGCTGCATGACAAAATGGGTCATTTCCAAAAGCAGACAATTAACACGGAAAGAAAGGGGACTTATTTTTGGCAGAGTGACTGATGGTGCACATTTCTCATGATATTACAGCCCTTTTTTTTTTCTAAAGGAGAGGGGGAGTCGTCGCAGAGAAACACAGGTGTTGGATCAGGCTTCTTCAACACCTCGAACCAGACGCATCACATCTCGGTCTCACATCACTGATGCAGCGGAGGAGTTTCCAGGAAGTGGAGTCACCAATGCGGAGCAAAACACAATGCTGTTTGTTCCTGAAGGTTGCTGTGTGCTCGGAATACTGTCAGACATTTGTACCCACGTCCCCGGTGATGACGTCAACACCTGAGACTCTCCAACATCCGGGGGCGCCGTCAAGGCCGCCCGTTTCCAGCTCCTTCTCTGGGGCGCGTTGAAAAGTCTGTACGCCACCTATCAGATTAATCACAGCTGACTCATAAAACAACTATGATGGATGTCGGAGCTACAGACGATCCGCCTCCTCCGGCTCAGCAGGAATAAGCCCACTGGGCTGAAGCCACACATCACGCTACGAGGGACCAGGGACAGCCAACCACATCGGCCACCACGCCGCCGTTTTTACACTCCAGACTCTGCAACTGAGGTCAGAACCACTAAAATACACCTGAGCTCCAGGTGCTTTGCTGAGATTTTGAGGAGCACCCCCCCCCCCACGACACTCTGACACTGTTATCTCATCCATCCGTGATGTGCAATGCCTCTGTCATCAACCTGGTGTACCCACTTTCTGGTCTGCTTCCACTTTAGTCAGTGTGATTCCCTGTGTTTCCCAGAATGCCTTTCAACAGCCCCCAGAGAGTGGGCGTGAACTTGTTGATTTCGCTCAGAGGTAGGCGTGCATACAAACAGCTTGGAAGTGTGATCACTCAGCTGTGGGGGTATATGCATGTTTAATCGCAGCTCTGTCCCTTCCTCACATCCTCACGTCCTCACGTCCTGCGGCTGAGCTGCAGTCGGCTCCGTCAGGCCGCCAGGACGCCGCGAGGACGCCGTGAGCTCCATCCTCCTCTGCAGAGCGTTCCCACCCTCATGTTCATGTCAAACACTGGTGTGAAAGATGATGTTAAGGGACTGACACGGAAATTATATTACTTATTATTGATGGTTAATCAGTTAATCAACCAATTGACCAAGAAAATAAATCTGAAGCAATTCTGACAGCGACTACGTCATTTATTGTCTACAGTATTAACTAGCTTCAGTCTGTTAGCTGTGAGGATCTGCTGTTCTTATCTTACATTATTGTGAATTCAAAATATTTAAGGAGTATAATTTCTGATCAGTTATTGGCTGAGAATGATAAATTTATATTATTATATGTTATTCTGACAATTAAATTAGATTTAGTTCCATCAGAGCCATAACATATTGAATACTGCATCTGTTCTCTCTATATTTTAGCCTCTCTTGCCCTCAGTTTGCACAACCTGCAGGTTACAATTAAAGTTTCTTTGAAAATGCAAAAATGTGAAATATCATTTGTCTTATTAGTATCAGCAGAGAGAAGCAGGGAATTATTAGTGATTAGTGATTATGATTATTGATCTAAGCAAAAAGATCCTTTAGCCTTATTTTCCGTCCAACATTAAGTTATAATGAGCATTATTCTGACGTTTTAAAGACAGAAACTAAAACTACAGTGATGCAGCTCCACAAATCTGCATGTGATGGAGCTGATTAAAAAAAGCTAACAGCCAGTTTCTCTCATATCGTAATTTAATAAGCAAAGATCTGAAACATTCACTGGTTTTAACTCTTCACATAACACCGCTTTCAGCCTCTCTCTTTTCATAAGTTCAGTCACTATTTTTAATTTAAGACTGTTCAATTATATAGAACAGTTTGGGATCTGGGACCTTGTGATGGCCATTTTCCCTCTGATCCCGGCATTTTAATGGATAAACAATCAGTCACAACATAATTTGGTGGATTAATTGATAAAGAAAATGATGGTTTGTTGCAGTCCTGCTTTAATCTTGAACAGAGCTTGTTAGCTTCTACCTTGAGTTGCTAACAGATTCCCTGTGAAGCAGCGAGGCTGCTGGGAGGATGTGAATGTGGTGGGAGGATTTAACATCAGCCATGTTTACTTATAATAATGCAGTAATCAAACTGCAAAGATGTTGCAAGTGCAGGATGCAGTGCTAAAAGCTTTTTTTTTCTTTTTGATTGGAAGTTTTTTTACTTTTTATGTTTCACTCAGTCACTTTGCTGCAAGTGAAGCATCACAGCAGAGTTTTCATGAAGCCAAACAGGGACTCTAAGTGTGTCAATTATGGAGGATGGGAAGCACTTCTCTAATGTACCCTTACTTCACTAACCCTGCCAGGCTGGTGTGGGTGTGGAGCTCTAAAAAATCCTGGTTAAAACACATCCTCAACCACACACATGGGCCTGCAACCATATTGCCGATGCAAGGTGAAATCATCCACAAACACGCACCTACACAAACACCTACACACATGCATGCACAAACACACACCGACACTCTCACACACAGACACGCAAATGCACAAAGTAAGTTAGGTAAGGCTGGCCGACACCTGTGAGCCCATGAGGCAGCAGTGCAGGGGGGTGGGGGGGGGGTTAGTTTGCAGTGTTTCTGCATTAGCATGATGCATTAGCATTCATGAGGCAATTATGCTCACGTTGGAGCCAGTCATGGCACTCGTGTGTGTGTGTGTGTGTTTATGCATGTGTGTAATCAATCTTTTTTTCCCTTTTTAACTAATGTAGCACACATAGACACAAACTCACATACACACATGCATACAAAAACACACCATAATTCATTTTTCAGCTGCAAGGTGAGTCCATATGGCTGCTGCTGCTGCTGCTGCTGCATTCAGGGCACATCAGTGAGACACAAAATGGGAGGGTTTTTGTTGCATTACGCCGAGGCGGTACTGTATTGTATGTATGAATGTATGTATGCATGGCAGCAGATGAGACAGACAACAGCCTCATGATGGTAAAAAACCTGTCCGCCTGTCTGACACACTGCAGCACCAAACTCCAGCAAAATGTAGGCAGCAAAATACCTGTTTTTCTTTTACGCAGGGGCTCCACGGAGAGGATGCTGATCCTACAGATGCGGCACCGGTCACCATTTTCCCCCCTTTTGAAGAAACGAAGAAGAAAACAGTGCTTCGTATGAATTGAACTAAAATGTGATGGAGATAACACATTTTTTTTTACCCCCATCGTTAATCACACAGGCTCAACAATACGGCGCAGACACCGCCGTGCCACACATGCGCCCTGGTAGTGAAAATGTGGCATTTAAGTTCACATTTTATGTCTTAAATTACAATATAAAAAAGCCAAACTCGACTGGTGATGTCATGATGTGTAACTACGACCCCAAAGGACCTATTTTCTTCCAAATGTTAGCAGCTTTTGAAGTTACGCAGGGTTAAAAACATGATATGTCACTCCAGTTCCCATTTTCTACGTCTGTTAACCAGGCAGCTCAGTCAGACAGGTTGCTTTTTACCTGCTTTCTTCTTCTTCTTCGTCGATCTTCGTTTGGATCCTATTGTGATTCCTGGATTGTTGAAGAAAATGTGTCACCTACATTTTTCATTGTAACGTAATTCCCAGGTCTGGAAGAGGAAATTGATTGACCGCAGTGAATCCTCGTCCTCCCGTTTCTCTCCAGTACAAAAGAAAAAAAAAACGAGCACAATAAAAGCGTATAAAATCGGTGAGAAGACGCGTTAAAAATGAGCTCAGAGTAAAACAGCCACGTTATTTTCTGTTGTGTCGTTGCGGTGAATGAGTGAGCGGCTCCTCGTGATGTTTCAGAGGCTCCACATACGACGCTGCTGTTACTCCCTCTGCCTCTGACAGAAACTGTCCTCACGGAGGTCCGCTGTGCTCCGTGGCCAAGTCATTGATTGGACAACACGGCACTTGCCCACGTTTGCATTCCTCAAGTACTGGACATGATCAACCAATCCCGAAGCGAGGAGTTTTCATCATCGGCTGTGATTGGCTGAGTGGCGTTCGAAACCGTTAGTGAATTCCCGATGCACGCGCACCTGTGACTGCTTACAGTCAATGTAAATATTAATGCGCTGACCGTTAACACGGTTCAGTATTAATGCGCTGCCCGTTAGCATGGCTACGCTGACCGGAGTCAGTTAGTCATCCCCGTTGGATAAGAAACTGTTATAATATTTATGACAACATATTATATCCGTCATAGTCATATTTGACTCAACATAGGCAACATATTTTATGGTAAATATGCATTCTTAATCACAATACTTTAAATCAAAGCCTAAGTTTTGGTTGTATAAGCTAGCTAGCTAATGTTACTCCCTAATTTTTTGCGCTATAAAAACTAGTTACTTGCTTTAAATATTTTTGATTTTTTTATTTGCTTTTATCATGGTATTTGTAGTGTTTTTTAAGTCCTTTCTTCAAAAAGTTTGCCTTCTTTAGCATTTCTGGGATTCTGGATTAACAAATGGCTATGCTAGCAGTTGATTACTAGCAAGCTAGCAGTTATTTATTAATGTGTGATGAGACAATCCAACAGTTTGTACAAACAAAGCAAGAGAGGCTTTAATTACAAATATTTTTGACAGTTTGGTTTATATCAATGCCCATACTTAGTCACAATCTCTACTGAATATTTGTTTTTTGTATTAACAAATACAAAGAGGGGATATTTCACGTTTATGAGCAGTAAAATAATTTGTGAGGCAAAACAATACCAGAGATATAAATGCATATAAATGCTAATAAACATCGTTTAACTTAGAGTCGGTGTCATAGTTATAGATACATGGATTTTGCTTTAATTTGTCCAAGTAATTTTTGGTAAAGTAAATTTTATTCCCCTTTACCAGTTGTTAGCCCTAACTCTCTGCATAACTACAGAGGAGAAGCAAGTGAGATTTTTTTTATTTTTAATTAACTCATTTTATTTAACTGACTTTTTCTAGATAATAAATTTTAAATTCATAAAAGTAGGGTTTGTTTTATCATAATTTCCCAGGCCTAGCACTCTCTATTGTAATGTGTACAAGATTAATACCCGACTAATAAAGGTCTGGTATTAATCTCGTGAACTCTCTTCTATGAATAAATCGGAGTTTAATCTGAGTTTAGGAGGGGCAGTCCTCCTCTTCCTCCCTGCCAGGAGCTGCTCAATGGCTGCCTGATGAATGGGAGGGAAGAGGGAGGATGGAGGATGGAGGATGGAGGATGCACAACCACCAAGTGATAATGCGGTGTCATCAGTTACCTTGACAACTGCAGCCTGTACATCTAATGTGTTAATCATGAATTTTTGCCAGGAAATTAGCAGAAGCTTGTTCCCTGTTCTTGGCCCAGCCTCTGTAGCTCAGGCCTTTTTTTTTCCTTCTCTATCGCTCACTGCTAATTTAAACGACAACAAGAGAGAAAATATAATATGCTAATTTCTCTGGCGCTCTCCCTCCAGCCCTGGCTTGCATTCCTTGGAAATTCAAAGGTAGTCCTGATGCAGAAACCACCGGCAGCACCGTGTGAACCCTGCAAAAGCAACCTCAGCTGCAGCCCTGACTGTGAATCCACCCGACCCGCTCAGGACCGACGTGATGACCTGATAGCACGGCGGACAGAAAGCCCCAAACCCAAGCTAAGTGTTCACATTTCAGCAGCAGCAGCGGGCCTGTCGGTTTTGTAACGTGCACACATGCATGTCAGTGGAAAATCACAGATCAAACAAGTGAGTCACAGGTCAGCAGGCGGTAAATAAAGCCGAGTGTTTCACGGCGACGGCTGCCAGTGTTTTACTCTCTTTAACGCTGTGGTTTCAAACCACATGGCTTTTAAAGGTGAGGAGTGAAACGGACGTCCTTTACAAAACATCGCCCTATACTCGTGATTATGTGATCTCAAGATAGCAGAAATATGTCCAATTTTTTCTTTAATGTTTTGTGATTTATGCAGATTTTAAAGGATAAGTGCAGGAGGTGAACAGGCTCCAGCATATATTCAATTATTCACATTTCAAGAATTAAACATCTCCAATAAATGTATGTTTTTAAATAACTTAATCCTTCCTCTGTGTATTTTTAGCCGTTGTATCAGGCATTATTGACCACCTGAGGTGTTGCCTTCATCTTATATGGCGAAGGTTCCCGTCCTGCTGACGTGAAATTGAATTCACTTTGAGCATTTTACTTATTCATGTAAATAAATTCTTTATTTAAATGCATAATGTGTCCCAGAGTTTCTCTAATGGTCGGAGTCCAGACTCGTATGTTTAAAAGCTTTTAGAAAATGCTGCAAAGTACCATGGTACGTGCAGTTCTTTGAGAGGAGAGACTCACCAGCAGACGTAGAGCTTCAGTGTTCGACCACTTTGAAAGAGGTGAAGCAATAATTCATGCTGGGATGTGAAGAAGTGGAGCTCTGAGGAGAGTAAATGAGGAGCATATTATGGGCCTGCTCAGTACATGTTATTAATAAATGTTTCACTACACTCGCAAATGTGAAAAGCTGTTATACATTAAAGTTAAACATGGTACCAAGAAGCAAAAACGTCCCCGTCAGCCATGATACAGAGGTCATGACCTCAGTGACCTTTGTGGTTTCTGCTTTGCCTGTTAAACTGTTTAAAAAACCATCTCGTTAGGATCATTGTGTTCATCTGTTTGGTGGTTTTAGAGATTTTTTTACCCATAATGCTTCTGATTTATGGCATGAAAATCCCAAAATGTAAATAAAGGCTCATAGAAACAGCAAAGTGAAGGAGCTGCAGTAAACAGGAAGAGGAGGTGAGCATGAGGAGCAGTTGACCTGATGTTTCACAGGTTAAACCTCCTGCATCTCCTCCGATCTGCTCCTCTGTAATGAATCTCTCCAATTAGACCCTCGCCAGCTGCCATCTCCTCACACTCCATTCTCATGCAGATTATTTCCTTTTTTTTTCCACTCTGAGTCTGTAGGTTTCAGCGGGGGGGAGCGGCGCTGACCTGAGTTCAGCAGAAACACTGTGGGGGGGGCCGCAGATGGAGGAGCTACATGTTGGTCTCTGCAGAAATAGCCAGAGGAGTCGGCACGCAGCTAACCCAACCGTTCGCCAGCTGTTCCCCCCCCACTGAAGACGACTCTGGTAATCCTTTAATATACATAACTCACTGTGTAACGCTCATATCTGAAGTCACAGCCGGACTGTGAGGCAGGTGAGGAGCAGAGAAGATCTGTGTGATGAACATCAGAGGGTTCAGGAGCTCGTCTGCACCGGATTCCCCCAGAAAAGCTTCAGTTATCCAATAGATCAATACGGTTACTAAACTTACAATCAATGCAGGAGATCAATTCTGTTCAGCACACATGAGGAGGGATTCTCTGTGTGTGTGTGTGTGTGTGTGTGTGTGTTTGCAGCCTCACACACTCTCTGCTGCTCATGAGGAGGTTTGGATTTAAAGGCTCCGTTTAAAAAGCGTCCTGACGGATTCGGTTTTCAATCGTCTCCATTAATCTTTAATGGGCTTCATGAATAATTGGCGGTGATGCGTTCACACGGGTCACATGATTCATCAGGAATCCATTTCCCTCAAACCGGGCATCACAACAAAGATGTCAGCAAGCCGCAGTGTGACTGCAAACCTGAAGCTCAGATCTTTGAAGGTCAGCTGATCACAGACGTGGAGTGTCGGCGTCTTTCAGAGGGAATGAAGAAGCTCGACTGAAGGAGAGACGTGATCATCAGAGACTTTAAAGTGTTTAAAACATGAGCAGAGAACAACGTTTGGTGTGTTATGTACGTACATGTGTACAGTTATATTAAAACTAACCTGCAGTTCAGATTAATGTGAACGTGTTATGATCATGTGATCACAGGAGGCAACATGCTAAACTCAGCATCAGGTTTCATCTTCAGCAATGTCTCTTTGGTTCCTCACAGGTGTCAGATGAAGAACGAGCTCAGTTCTCATCAGGTTTCAGAAACTCTCAGTTTCACAGGTGTGACGTTCAGGTGTCTGCTCAGCTGTTCACAGGAAACATAAAACCATGGCGAGCGTCGGTCTGAAGCTCCTGACGGGTGGAGAATCAGAGCTGAGGGACGAAAACACAACAGGAAGCTGGAACAGAGACAGAAAGAAGCTCAGCAGAGATTTTTTTTTCTTTCAGGATCAGAATCAGAGCGTGTGGAGGAGGAAGATCCGGCCGAGCAGGATGATTCAGAGGGGCAGCGTGATGTGAGGTTCTTCTCCAGGAACGGACCTTTAATGATCCCCTCGGGGATCCAGTGGGACCTACGGCAGAGGATGAGGAAGGACTCGGCCGCTCTGATTGGACGAGGAAGGTCAAACTCTCAGGTCTCATGCAGACGACCACGCGGCTTCAGCAGACACCTGATTTGTTTCCTCCGGCCTCTCGCAGCAAATCAGTACGATTTCCCAGAGGGCCTCTGCATTCAATATGGCCGCTGCTGCCGGTGAATGAGAGAGAGACAGAGAGAGAGACAGAGAGAGAGACAGAGAGAGAGAGACAGAGAGAGAGACAGACAGTCAGAGAGAGAGAGCGCCGACGTCTGCGAGGTGAGTTTAAAGAAACCAGGATGATCCAGACAACATCAGGCACAGTTACACTTATAATTTAAAAAAATCATTATGGAGGGTCCGAAGCACAAACACAAGAACTTAGTATGAAATTATGTTTGTTTGTTTGTTTTTTAATCTCCAGTTTAAACTGAGATTAACAGTTTCCAGCAGGTTTTGTCTGTTTCGTAACAAAATCTTGTTGAATATGAAGTTTGAGCTGAAAGGTGTTAAACTTAGAACGTAAAGAGAGTTCAGTGGTTCAGTAACACATCTGTCACCTTCAAAGCTCATGAATCAGCAGATCACATCTGGTTGATTCAGTCTGAAAACAAACAGATTTATAAGAAAAAACAGTCAACAATCAACAGGCGTCTCAGCTTGTTGATCTGTGTGTTTGCTGTAAACGGTCTCCGGATCAACATGATCAACATGATCAACATGATCCTTTTCACTTTGGCCAAGAAGGTGTCTTTTTTCACTGTGGCCATCTTTGTTTTGGAAACCACTCAGTGGATCAGCTCCAGATGTTTTAGATGTTGTTGTAATCTGATTACAGTGCCTGTACTGCTGGCTGGTATCAGACAGAACCGTCAGTCACACTGCTGATGTTCATCCATCAGCTGATCTCACAGATCTGAGACCAGCACGCTCTGACTTCAGATCTGATGCTGTCGCTCATCTTCCTCTTCCTGTTGGCTGCGGCTCGGTGACGGCGAGCTGTGTCCGGTCCTGTGTGAGCGTCGCAGGGCTGCTGGCGGCTGCTGGCTGCTGCTGGCGGCTGCTGGCGGCTGCTGGCGGCGTGATGGCGAGCTGCTCCTCTGCTGTCCTGCTCTGATGTGATGCTCTGTGATTGAGTCATAGTTTAGTTTCCCCTGCAGGCTGTTTTCCTGTCGTCCATCCAATCAGAGGCCAGAGACTCGGAATAACAGAGCGACGAGGTGCAGACCGACTCTGGACCCGTGTGCCATCTCATGCTTCTGTCCGTCCATCCGTCCGTCCGTCCTGGATCAGACGTCCCATGAAGCACTGGGGCGGCCTCTCAGAGGATGCTGCTGCAGAGGTTCAGCAGGAAGCAGCTGGGCGGAGCCTCCAGCGCTGCAGCTCGCCGTGTGAAACTTTCTCAGGGCACTTTTCCGATGTCTGCTCCTCCGAAGCTCATCGCTATAGTAACATGTATGAACAGATGAGCGTCAAGACGGCAGAAAGTAGGTCAAAGCAAAGATGGCGTCCGCCGGAACACGAGGCTGCTGCTGCTGCGAGGAGCGAGCGCTCAGGAGGCCCACACACACACACACACACACACACACACACTCACACACACATTCATCACAGCAGCAGATCAGGAGCTTCTTTGGACCATCTCAGTCTGGTTTTTATTTTAATGTGAGACAACACATCATGTGACTCTCTGCGGCGGCGGCGTTCACCTGTTTCGCCGCGTTGGACTCAGTGTTCTTCTTCATGTGCAGAACGTCCGGCGCCGCTCACGAGGCGCAAACAGCAGGAACGAAGCGAGCTCTCTGTTTCCGTTTCTCTCGCTCCATCCTCGTTTTCTCAGCGTGTTCAGCCTTTACATCACTTCCTCCGGGGCAGTGTGTGTGTGTGTGTGTGTGTGCGTGTGTGCGTGTGTGTGTGTGTGTGTGTGTGTGTGATGGTGCAGTCGGCGCAGCGCTGCTCTCAGTGGTGGACCTGCCAGACCTCAGTACAGTCAACAGACAGGGATGAGTCAAAGTGTCCTCTGGCCAGCAGAGAGTGCGTCACTCATACACATGAGCAAACACACACACACACACACACACACACACACACACACACACAGAGTGTGCAGAGGTACCGACGCTGCACCGGTGGAAACCTGCAGCTCCAAACTGTGTGAAAGCGAAACGCTGCAGCATTTCGAACACAAACTCTGGAAGTTTGAGTCGATCTGCTTCTGTCGGATTCTTTTTCCTCCAGAGCAGAAAAGTAACTTCAAGTTGAAGTCAAACATCTGGATGACTTCACATTTCATTCTAGATTATTTCAATAAGTGAACATTTTATTTTAGCCTCCGTTTTTGAAAAATCTACATCTACAAACCATTTTTTTTAATCATTGAGCTTGTTAGCGTTTAGCTGAAAGGACTTGCTGATAAAAACGATGCAGACTTGTTGATGCTGATCAGATACAAGTTTTCATCCCGTCGCTCGTCTAAGTTTATGTGTTTGCAGCCGAATGTTAATCTGTGAACACAAAGATCAGGAGTTACTGAGGTTGGATTCTTCTCCTGGTGATGTGGATCATGTTGCTGAGTCTGAGTTTAGCTGGTTTGAGTGTAAAAATCACACTGATAACGTTTGATGATGTCAGCAGAGTTTATCTCTAAATGAGCATAAAGAGTCCTCGATAAACATGAACGCATCACAGACTGCTGGAGAGCCTCAGTGAGACGAGACAAACAACATATGGCTGCAAACATCGACTCAGTCACGCAGACACACAGGCAGAGTGAAACAGCAGTGAACTGGCTGTGAGAGCGCAAATACACAACTTCTCACACACTGATGGAAACGTGACAAACATGAGAAACATGAGAAACAAAACATCTGGAGGCAGAAGGTTGAGTTCTGATCAGCAGAGTGAATCTTCACCGCCACCTCGATTTTTATTCACCTGTCGACGATTCAAATCGAATGTTTTCATCGTCCACATGGCGAAGCATCGTCAGGACGCGGCCTGCACGCACGCAGCGAGTCATCCAGGAGAGAGAAGGAGACGAGTCTCTGCAGCCGTCTCTCTGCCAAACAGCCACACGGCCACACGGCGGCATATGGCGGCACATCTCCATATGTCGCTCCGCGGTTACACGAGGTAAAACTGAGAGGAGTAAACAAGCGTCACACACATGAAAGCAGCGAGAGGATGGAGAAGTGGGGCAGTGGAAGCCCAGAGGTGTGTGTGTGTGTGTGTGTGTGTGAAGGGGGCAACACACACACACACACACACACACACACACACACACACACCCCTGACGTGCCCCCCGGTTGCACCGTTACCTCCTGGAAGCTGTGAAGGAGCAGCTCAGTGGACAACAGGGGAAGGTGCAATGACCTCTGGGAAAAAAAGCGTGTGAGTGTGTGAGTGTGTGAATGTGTGAATGTGTGTAACAGTGTGAGTGTGTGTAACGGTGTGTAACAGTGTGTAACGGTGTGTAATGGTGTGAGGAGGAGTGACGACTCCGTCATCATCGAGGGTTTGAAAACCTGATGGGAAACGTGATGAAGGATCTTCTGCTGTGACCTTCTAACAGAAACCACATGATGTCACACAGGCTGTTTGTTAAAGAGCCTCTGTGCTTTAAAATGGTCAAAAAGTAACTTTTTAAACAAAAACAACCATTTATACTGATTTTAATCTGGAAATATAAACTTCTTAAGTTAGTTTAATGTGATTATCAACACTCAGGTGAGACTGTTTCACCTCATTGGTCCATTATTATGGTTTTTATGATGTTTTATTTGAGTTGCAGATGTTGACAGCTGCATTAATAAACAATGTTGGAATGTGTTGTAAACCATTTATTATATATTAATAAATTACCTATAAATTCTAAATCAGGAGGTTGCAGTGAAGTGTGACCAGTGTTATTTATTGATGAACTCTTGTGTGTGTTTGTTCGGCTTTTACTTCTTTCAGTTTGTTCTGATTTAAGTTCAGAGTCTTTACATCAGTTTCATGTTTTAACCTCTGAACTTTAAGACGCTTCAGGATGAAACGTTGTTACTGGCTGATATTTTGGGCTGTTTTGACTGTTTCAAACGTCTAACATGAATCTCTCCTGACAGGAATAGTTTAAATGTCAGCAGGGTCACAAAGAAAAAGGCATCCACCTCTGAAGTTCTGTTTCTGTGATATAATGTAATATAATATAATATAAAAGTGTTGCTCTTCACTCTGCTGCTAAAAGGATGTGAACCGTTCGGGCTGATGCTTTTTTTCCCCGACAACCTGACAAACAACATGTCGCTAACGTCGCAGCTTCATTAAAGTTTAATTTCCCATACAGTCACATTATGCAGCCACATTAACAAAAGGAGCAGCTCCACCTTCCTCCACCTTCCTCCACCTCTCTGCACCAGCGTGTAGTTTGCTGCTTTGCTGCTGAAGATGCAGACGCAGCAGCTTCATCAGGTTCAGCAGGTTCGTTTTCTACAAGCAGTGAAAAGACGAAGACGAAGACGACGGCCGTTTTCTGAAAAGTAATTCTTTTATTAATATCTTACAATCCTTTATTCATGTTTATGTCATTATTTACTTTTTCAGCGCCACTTTGCAAGTGTCATTATTCCATGCTGTCTGACGACAACAACAAATAAACAAAAAAAAACAAAAAAAACAGAAGAGGTTTGAAGAATGAGAGTCTGTACAACACTTTCATCCAGAGGCAGAGAGAGTTTCACATTTCAGCTCTCCGATTGACCTCTGACCCCTCAGCTCATCAAAACAAAGTAAACAGAAGGTTAAAAGCAGGTCTGTCTGTCTGTCTGTCTGTCTGTCTGTCTGTCATCTGTCTGTCTGTCTGGCTATAAAAACGCCCGGCGCTCCTCTGGAGGAGTCACTGATCTGTAAAAGGAGCAGGGGTCCTCGTTCTCCTCTGGGATCTGAAATCTTTTCCCGTCTCTTCAAAAAAACAAAGGAACAAATAATAAACAATCTACAACAATTAACCCAACAAATACAAAATATAAAGATGGTCTCTCTTCCAGGAGCTGCTCCAAACATTGGAGGACAATATTCATATTTTAAAAAAAGCCTTTTGTGAAATGAAAAAGGGCCTCTGGCAGGTGGAGAGGAGGGGAGGTGCTCGCGGTTTCTCCCCCAAACGCCGGATAAAAAGGACCGTTTTGGTAGAAATCTGTCGGGGGGTCGTTAGCTGTGGTTGTGCTGCTGGCGAATTCATTTCCTCAAAGTTGATCTATCAAATACTTCCTGAGAAATAAAGGAAATATCTACCTGACATGAAGAGAGAGAGGAGGAGGAGGAGAGGAGGAGAGGAGGAGGAGAGGAGAGGAGAGGAGGAGAGGAGAGAGGAGAGGAGAGGAGAGGAGAGGAGAGGAGAGGAGAGGAGGAGAGGGGAGAGGAGG
>JAQMCX010000018.1:1451291-1473252 GCA_029814765.1 Acanthurus leucopareius | reverse complement strand
GATCACATGTTCACACCAGGTGTGCATGCGGCTCCAGTGTGTGATGTCACTTCTCACCTTGATGATGTCAGAGGACTGCGAGTAGGACAGCGGCCCGTTCAGCAGGCCGCCGCCGCCGCTCACTGTTTTAGCTTCGCTGTAGAAGGCCGGCGACGGGGAGCTGGACGACAAACTCAAAGAGCCCAGTAAACTGGGACCAGTGTCCTTACTGGGAACAGAGACGGACAACGACAGGAAGGATTATAAAAAGATTAAAATAAAACTTAAGAACCTTTAAGTTTAAATAAAAACTTAACTTTTATAAAATTTCTTTCTTAAACATTATTTATAGTGAAGTTGAAACATCTCATTCAGTTTATTTTGACTGCAAACTCACGGCTGATTGGCTGTGGAGGTCAAAGACGAGGTTTGGCTGCTTTGTGATTGGCTGGCACTGTTGAGGGCGGAGTCTGACGTGCTGTCTGCAACAACAGCACTGTAACCTGCGAAGGAAAACAGACAAACAGAAGAAACAGTCAAAGAAATGTCACAGAAAAAACAATTCAGACGTTTTATTTCTTAAGTTTTATGTCTTTTAACCACTAAAAAAAGGTTTTGACACATTCAGACTTTTTATTTTCAAACACTCCGACGATATTCCTTAAACTTTAACTGTTTGATTGGATTAAGAACATAAAAAAAGATATTTTAAACGCATTTTCAGCTTCAATAGGCCTCTAAAAATGCAGAAGAAGAAGCGAGCGTCTTCGTCGCAGGTTGTCGCCACGGTTGCGGCGCTCAGAAACTCACTGGTGCTACCGTTCTGCTTCTGCTGGCTCGGCGGCCTGACCAAGAGCGACGAGGCTCCTCCCACCACTCCACTCCCCGCTGATCCTGAGCTGCCTCCGTTGCTCCCGATGACTCCGACTCCGCTACCCGGCGCCAACCCTCCGACCGGGCTCAGCGACACCAGGGAGGACCCCTGCACCCCCGACTGACCGGAGCTCAGGCCCAGGATGCCGGAGCCGATGCCGGTCGACCCCGGC
Source organism: Acanthurus leucopareius (assembly GCA_029814765.1). Classification (NCBI taxonomy): domain Eukaryota; kingdom Metazoa; phylum Chordata; class Actinopteri; order Acanthuriformes; family Acanthuridae; genus Acanthurus; species Acanthurus leucopareius. The sequence goes on along the minus strand of JAQMCX010000018.1, from coordinate 1,472,227 downwards.
GCCGAGCCCAGCAGACCCCCCGTCGAGGACGTCGGCCCGCCGACCGTGACGCTCCCGCTGCCGATGGAGCCCAGAGAGCTGCTGTTGGTGGTCGTGGTGATCACGCCTCCCAGAGACCCGGGAAGGCCGGAGCCGATGGCGCCTGAGGCGGCTGCCTGAGCGTAGGGTGCTGGGGTGGAGCTGGAGAGCAGGCTCGCCATGCTGCTCAGGGACGCCGGCATCCCCGACAGGCCCAGGCTGCCTGACATCGGGCTGGTGGTGATGGAGCCCGACATGCCGCCTTTGCCCAGCGAGAGGCCCAGCGAGAGGCCGAGGCTGTTGGAGGTGGGCGTGGGCCCCGACAGGACCGGGGGCTGGGTGCTCGAAGTGAAGAGCCCCTGTGTGATGGCGTTGGGGGGAGAGGAGGTGGAGGAGGCCAGGTGGCTGTTGGCGGAGGTGACGGCGTTGGCGCCCGGAGCTGAGGAGGCGGAGCTAACTGAGTTTTTGGCCTGCTGCTGCTGCTGCTGTGCTGACGGGTGCGGCGGCTGCTGGGTGGCGTTGCTGTAGCTGCCAGCGGAGCTGTTGGAGAGGAGACCCCCAGAGGCGCCATGATGACTGTTGCCCCCGGAGCTGCCGCCGCCGCCGCCGCTGCCTCCCCCAGCGATGGTCGCCATAGAGACCAGCGAGGATGATGTCAGTCCTGAGACGGACGAAGAAGAAGACGAGGAGGAGGAGGAGGAGGAGGAGGAAGAGGAGGACGAGGAGGACGAGGATAACGAGGAGGAGGGGTTTCCGTTCTTCACGGGTGACTGGAAGAGAAGTGAGAAGACGTTAACGAGCTGAAGAAGATCTGCAGGTGGAAACACGACATGCTGCATCTTCATCACCGAAGAAGACGAGCAAACAGAAACCAGCTTCAACGACACCGAAGCTTTGATACAAAATAAACTCATCCATCGTTCTGTGAATCGATTACAAACATCGTCCACATGATCGATCAGATTTTCCTGGTTTGCAGACATGATGTTGAAATGATGGACTCACCTGACTGACTTCGCTGTCCGTTGAACGTCCCCTCTTCTTGTCGTCCTCTGAGTTCTCCTACAAAAACACAGAAAAGCACCAAGTTTAAGGTCTTTAAGCTTAAAATCTGAACACAACTGAAACTGAAACTGATGCAAAATCAAGCAAAACTCCCTTTAATAAAAAGTTTTTTAAAGGAACTTTTCTGGGACTCGACTTCAACGTCTTCTGATGTTTTCTGACCGACTCTCAGTTCTACGAACTTTTCTTGGATAATTAAAAGTTCCCATTTCCCAGGGATCATTGCGTCTTACTTCCCATCCTGTACGTTCCTTTCATGCTTTGAGTGCAGCTTCATGTCGGCAGCGTTTAACTAAACCACGCCTTCCATTCAGACACATCAGACCTATAATAACGACTCCGCCGCGTGTGGGCGGCGAGAAGAACGGATGATACGATGACAATAGCGCGGAACAATGAGAGCAGATGGCAGGGCAGCGCGAAAGCAGACAAAAAAGATGATTATCCTGCGTTTATGTTTCAGATATCGACCCGATTCGACTGGAAGAGAAAGGAACAAAAGGTTTAACTTCAATAAATTATCAATATCACATCATTACCGTTATTAATAACAAATTCAAATGTCAACAAAGAGGCTGTTTGTTTTTGGTGGGTTCCTTTATCATTGTGTTATCACCTCTTTATGTGTCATTTTTAAGGCTTTTCTACCCTCCAGGAGAGAGTGAGGAGTGATCAGAGCGGTATGTGATGAACTTTGCCTCATGAGAAACCAACGTGGCCCAAATTACTGTTTTATTTTATTGTACTTCCATAAAAAAAAACCTTGTGACTCCGGCTGTAACTTCTGAACACTTCAAACACACGTGGCATCAAATGTTAAGACACTTTCCTGCATTTAAAAAGTGCAAGAACGTCAAGTTTAGTGCAGTTTTTTGTTTAGTTGGTTTGATTTTTTTACCGTAGTGCAAGTGGCAGGCGAGGGGGGGGTGGGCGAGGACGAGGTGGTGGAGGTGGGGGTGCTGCTGGAGTGCTGGAAGATCTCGTCCTCCAAGTGCGAGTGTCCTGGTGGTGAGGTGGCGACCAGCGTCTGAGCTGCAGAGAAAAGAGACGGAGAGGAGTTAACAGAGGCAGGGTTCAAGCACCTTCAGACCTTTCAAGGACTTTCCAGGCCCATTTGTTTTACATTTTAAGGACCTGACACAAAAGTTTGGGTGGATTTAAAAATCTACCAGTGACTCCTGACGTGTATTTTGGCTTAAAAACCTAATTTCTTGTCTCTTGCATCCCATAATTTAACCACAGCAAAACAAGATGCCCGTTAAACAAGGACGAAACTACAGGAGACACACGTGGACGAAATTCAAGCACTTTCAATGACCTGTGTCTATTTACTTATATGTCTGTTTTCACATTTGGCTTAGGATTTTTTATTTCTTTAAAGTTTGATAAAAAAACAGAGTGAACTGAAGCTAAACTCCAGTTTTCACTCCGAACCGGAACCTCCGGGACTTACGGATGTCTTCCAGATCCAGGTCGTCGTACAGAAACTCGTTCTCCTCAAAGTCCGGATCCTGAGACGAGTCGAGATAATACTCCACATCATCCTTTACCAGGAAAACAGACACGAAAGACAATTTTAAACAGGTGACTTTAATCAGAGGAGAAGAAACACCTCAAACGGACGGATGTTCAGTCCGTAACTACACCCGTTGTGTCTCTATTTGATTTTAATGGAGTGTTTTTTCACTCTTTGTTGCTGCTTTTACATAACTGAAGGATCTGAGGATCCTACCTTTGTCTCAGTCAGTGTGTCGACAGAAATATTATAAATGAAGATGATTCAAAACACTCTTTGACTTTCCATTGAAGAAGGTTTTTTTAAATGAGACGGTGTCGTTATTTAATTATGAACCACGTAAACAAACTGCTGCATAATCTGTGAAACATTAACTCTTTAATTAAACCACAGAGGAGTGATTAAAGCTTCACAGGCTGCAGTAACTTTATTTATGAAGACGTGAGCGAACCTTGAGCTTCCTGATGGCGTCCACCTGCACCGAGTCGTTGTCCAGCATCCTCAGGATCGTCTCCAGCATCCGGATGTGGTACCGATGCTTCTCGATGAACTTCTTCAGCTCCTCGATCCGATCCTGCTTCTGTACGAAGGGAAGAAGGGAAGAAATGGAGATTAAATGAGGAGAAAGACTTTTAAATGAACAAACAGCTTCATAAAAACGACCCGTTATGGCTTCAGAGATTTTTATTTTATTTGCACAAGTTTCTCAGTTTGGTTTGCAGAGTGAATCTGTGGTGGTTTTAAAGCCTCTAATGTGTGAAATCTGATGCTTTTTTAAACTGTAATAACTTGTATGTAATATTTAACATGCTGGGAATAAAACACCACAGCTTTTAATCAATTATTCATTAAAATATCAATTTAACAAAATAAAGAGAAAGCGTGTTGGACTTTAAAGTGAAAACACACAGGAGGAGGTCAGGAGGTGCTGCTGCATGTGCACTTTTATGCAGCTTTATGCAGCTTTATGCATCTTTATGCATCATACAGCAGCAAAACACCACTTTGACTTCAATATTTAATTCACAGCTAATTCATGCATCTTCTGAAGCACTTAAATGTCACCTGTTTCCTCTTTTTTTAAGCTTTTGTTAATGTTTTTACTCATATTCCAGGTCTAAAAGGTGTTTAAGGGCAAAAATAAACCTGTGTTTTTGTCATTTCTGAGTGAAATCTTGCGGACAGGAAGAGAAAACGTGTGATTTTGTGGATCAGCGGCTGAAACGATGTGATTGTTGGAAACATTATGGCCATTAAAGCACTTTGACGCTGCTCGGCTGCTGCTGCGCTGCATTAGTGGAGGCAGCAGAGTGGGACTTATTAATGCGTTTCATCACTTTACATATTAATGCAGCTCGAGCACATGTCGGGAACATGAGCAAGTCTCTGTGCCGAGTTTCTGCACCATCGGACGACTTGATCGCTGTGTTTTTTTAATCTTGTTTTCTGATGATTTAACAGTTTGCTTCACATAAACAAATGAGGGGAATCTGCTAACCGAGGACGCCAGGAACGACAGGAAGAACCAGCCGGGAAACAAAACAACCAAACACAAGAGATGTGGTTCAAGATCTGGAACGACGGCAGACAAGAAAACCAGAAACATCTTCTCTGCTCATGTTCATGTTTATCTTCCCGGCCTGCATGTCGCAACAGGGAACCAGCCGGGTTAGTTTGGTTAAAACCAAAAGGAAACAGGCATCTGAGCTTGTTTTTTTATTCCAGACGGTCGGTCATTTCGGAGGTTGTGTGAAACCTCAAAACATAAAGTCACATCAGCATTAAAAGGCTTTTGTTTCTGAGAAAACCTCCAGAGTTTCACAGTCCAGCTTTTGGCCGGCTTGAGCAAACTCTACAGGCAACAGACAGCGAGAAACTCCTCTGGGTCTTTTTATAAAAGGTCCTGAGAACAAACACAAGACAGAAAAAGGATCAGATGCAAAAACACACCAGTGATGTTTCTCATATTGCAGGTGTGAAGGTTGTTGGTGGCTCTGCTTGTGTTCATGGTCCTTAAAACGACTGCAGAGTCGTCAAGGATAAAGTCAGAGAGTTATTTCTATAAATGAGTCCCCTGGAGACTTCAGAGGGGACGAGAGAAAGAGAAAGTGAAAGTGGTCAGCAAGGTTATCCTCGTCAGGACGGATGCAGGAGATAAATGGAGGACACACTATCTGACCCCTCCAGCAGAGAGGAGAGGGGGAGATAAAAGAGGAGAGAGGAGGCCGACCCACCGACCGACCCACCGACCGACCGATCTGCGTCAGCTGTGACCACAGAAGAAGAACCAGAAAACACCCAGAGAGCAGAGAAGGAAAGGAAAGAGCGGATGAGAAACACACTGACCTCCTTGTCGCCCTTCTTCTTCCTCGTCTGGACCGAAAGTGACTCCACTTCGCTCTCGAACTGGTCCACCTGCATGTTCAGCGTGTCTATCGTGTTCTGCAGGAAACAGACGAAAACGTTAATATCCGGACTGAAGTGAGACGACGTGATTCAGACGCTGATTCTTTTCTTAAACAGCTTAAATGGTTCAAATCTCTTTGTTTAATGTGGCAGCAAAACCGTTTTTCTTTGGTAAAAATAAGGATTTGGATGCTGTAATGTGAATAAATTTGATATTTGGTTATTTTATTGACATGTTTGGATGAAATGAGAGAGAAAATAAGCTCCGTTTTAAAATAATTACGACTGAAGCGAGTTTTTTTAATCAGAATGTGTCTAACAGAAGAGGAAAAATTCAACATTTTGAAAAGAAATTTTTTAAATTTAAAGAAAATCAGTAATTCTGATGCAAAACAACATTGCATTATTTTACAGAAACTGATTTTCTGCAGCTTCTCCATGCAGCTGCATGTAGAAATCATACAAACACAGCTGTGGTGCTTCAGCGTGAGCGACTGCTGGTTAACGAGGTTTTCACTCTTTGTTTTTGTGAATGTTCATCATTTGTTTTGTCTCACTTTTGGTTTTAGTTCCACTTTTATTCAACTTTCAGTTCCAGGTTTTGTTTAAATTTAAAAACTTTCCCGGCATCAAACGCCCTCACATGAGATCCCCCCCCCCGACCTCTGACCTCTGACTCAAATCAGCCTCTGATTTTTAAAGGTTGTAGAAAAAAACACGTTTTCTGACATTTTATCTTTAAAAACACACATGACGTCTTAAATTAAACTTCGCCTGTAAACAGAAGATGGAAGCGAAGCGACCCAGATGTTTCCAGCTGCAGCTGCTCACCGTCAGCCACGTGCCGACCTCCTCCTTCTCCTTCTGGGCCGGATCCACCTTCTGGGCCAGACCCAGACCTTCTTTCGAGTACGCCTTCGTCTTGGTTTCCCGTTCCACTATTTTGAAGCGCTCCATTTGCTGCCAGCAGAAACAAACACAGACGCTTTAAAAGCTGCACTTATTTATACTCGTGGGTCATTTTATGCAAAGTTAAGTTCACATGAGCAGAAACGTGATGTAACTGCAAACAAACAAACAAATGAACAAAATTAGAAGTTAAATTTCAAAGAAACTTCAAATTTCTTCACAGTTCAGAAAGTACAGAAACTTTTCTTTCATCTTATTTAACTGAGCAGTCAAACAGCCTTCACACTGATTGGCTGTAAAACAGGAGAATTCTGCGATAACGAAGCCGGAGCGAGAGGATCCATCTGTTTCTGAAGGTTCTTATAAAAACCTCACAGTGATTTTTACTCTCAGCCTGCATTCAGACGCGTTCGAGGCCTTGAAGCGCCTGAGGACGAAGCTCTGAGCTGTAAAACTCATCTCTCAGGACTCGTTCAGCTCGTTCACGCTCGTCTCTGTGTAAACACATTGTGATGTCCCTTTTCGGCCCTGACGAGCTGCTTCAAACAGAGCCGCCGCTCGCTCGCTCGCTTCCTGCAGGACTCTTCTGACCGAACGTGTAATTTCAGGTCAACGGACAAAACCACAGGAAGTCCTGAAGCAGCTCGGGATGAAAACCAGCTCGTGGAGTTCGGGGGGGGGGCTGGAGAGTCGCCCTCGCTCCTCATTGTGCAGGCAGGTGGCTTGCATTCAGACCATCTCAACATCTCAATAAGCCTCATCAAAGACTCGCGTGGCTCCGCGGCCGAGCAGGCGGGCGAGTTACGCCGGAGAGCAGGTGCTGGTTGTTGGACCAGCTCCCGTGTTTTCCGGCGCTCTGTGAAAAACGCCATAATGAGCAAATCCTGAGCTCTTTATTTCTCGATTTAAACGGATGATCTGAGGAAAAGATGTTCTGATGTTTCTGTGTCTTTGCTGCACGTTTTGTGACTGAACTTCAAGTTTCTGTAGATTCTGATTTTTCACTGCTCAGGACGAATGACGGGTTTGTTTGTTTAAAACAAAACGAAGCAGCTTTGTTAAAAATGTAAAAGCTTTAATAAATCTCATGTGTCACTGCAACACATTTGGATTCCTGCATGTTCTTCATGAGTGTGAGATGAACAGCTTTTTACAAAGCTTTTAATGTTTTAATTTAGCAAAAAAAAATTTTAAATTTTGACAAATTAAAAGCAGGTTGGCCAGAATCACTTCTCATCATTTTGCAGCTTTAAATGCTGCAGATGGTGAACGGATGAGATGCAAATGATAAAGTACATTTTTTGTTTTTTGTGATGCAAACTTCTATTAAGAAGTTTTTTTTAAGTCTGCATCTTCTGTCTTTTAGAAGTTGTTCTTTTAATGTTTATCTTGTGAATTCAGAGCCTTTAACATGAAACAGACAAACGGTGTTGTTGCTGTATTTAGATTTAACATACTAACACACTGAATTCTCCTTTTTGTTCAAGGCCGAAAAAACGATTAGTTACTCTTGATTAGTTATTCTGTTGTACTGCTTCACTTTGCTTTGCTGCAAAAAAATTACAAAAACTCTTTATACAACTAGAAAAAACATTGTTCGGCTGAAAGCTGCAGGAACTTTTACTGCAAAAACAACTTCTGCTGCTTTCAAGGTCAACGAGGAAAATCTGTAAAAATAAGTTTTTTCATGCATAAAAAACAAATGTTTCAGGAACATCAACACAAATAAAACCTCAGTTCATTAAGTGTTATCAGTGTTAACTCCCTACAGCCTCAGTCGTCTCTGAAAGCCAGAAACCTGTTCATGGATGGAGGTCACCTGGTCAGGTCACCTGATGACAGAGTCGCCGTGTTAAACTGCCACAAAGTGACTGAACTCAGCCTCTTATGAGACCTGCAGCTTCTCAAACACAGTTTTTAGACTTTTTCAAACCCTCCAGAGTTGAAAACAAACAGTTTATCCTCCAGAGAGGATCGAGGCTCCTGCAGGGAGCTTCATGATGAACCTCTGCTCCGTTCCTACTCACCGTTTCTATGAGCTTGCGGTTCTCTACTAGCTGCCTTTTGTCTTTGATCTCGTTGGATGCCACCCACGTCTTGATCTGGTCTCGAAGACGCTGAGGGACCACAGGGAGAAGAAGAAGAAGAAGGAGAGGGAGAGAAAACGAGCGGGGGAGGGAAGAGGAGAGAGAGAGAGAGAGAGTCAGAGAGATGAGTGAACACGAGCAGAGACTCGTCTTCAGCAGTCATGGACGGTGAACTTGGTGTCTACATTCAGCGAGCAGGCTTGGCGTGGAGTTTGGTCCTCATGGCAACACGGAGAAGAAGCACACTGCTTCTGGCTGACCATCGTGATATTTAATATTCACACACACACACACACACACACACACACCTCCATGCGTGGGCAGATTAAACAACTCCAGATCAGCAGATGATCTGTGTCCTTTCATCTGATTTCAGGGTCACAAACAGAAAGTCATCAGACCTCAGCAGCTTCTCCCTCACACGCTGCTTGCTGATTGGCTGGATACTAGAGGCCTTTTGCACCTGGTATTAAAATGTAATCTGTATCTAAATATGCTGGTTGGATGATGGAAAACTCATGTTAATCCAGTTGTGAACTCAAGCTGCCATCGTTTCATACAGAACAGACTCCATCTCGCTCCATGTGTGAGAGAACGGAGGAGAAATTGATCACTAATTGAGTAATTTTGTGTTTTCTGTGCAGCGATCTGTTTGCTAGCAGCAGAAACAGCCTCAGAAGTTTTAAAAACACACGTCGTACGAAGAGTTTCTGCTTGTTTCTGGATCTGTGACCTTGTTTCCTCAATAACAGCGTGCTGACGGGTGAGACGGCAGAGTGAGCAAACAGTGGGTGGAGTTTCCGTGGTGGAGAATCTGAATCTCATCAGGTTTCAATATGCAAACTCATGCAGATCGCAGGAGGTGTGAAAGCAAAAACAAAGTGCCGTAAAACAGAAGCGCGGTGAGGAGATTTGACATCAGCAGCTGAACCTTTCTGCTACGATCTGTTTAACGTTTTTGGATGTTTTGTTTCTGCATCTTCATCATGTTGCTGCTTCGGTGCTTTAAAACAAAGTTATCAGGTTTATGGACTCATTAAGAGACTCCACATGCTCCCTTCAAAGCCCTTCTGCTGCTGTTAATCACTTATTCTGCACTGGGGGGGGGAATGACAGGATTCAGGCCCCACTGACTCTCCAACAGCAGATCATCAGTTCACGAGCGTCTCGTCTTTGTCGTTACCTGGAGCTTTTTAATCTCTTTCTTGAGGTCGGCTTCATATTTCTCCTTCTGGTTGGCGTTGGCTGCGTTGTGAAGCTGCAGAGAAAAGAAAAAGAGGTTCAAACAAGTTCTGCTCCAAAACAAAACAAAACGATGCACGTCCCCGTTTGAAATCAATACAAGCTTAAATCTAACATCTGTAATGTATTTATGGAAAATAAAGTCAGCAGGAAGTTGAACCAGTGTGTCAATGAAGCGTTTCCTTCCTCAAGAATGTTATTAATTAATTTAAGTTAATTAAATGCTGTTGGTTGCAGCAGGAAAGGAAACACGAGAAGGTGATAAAAAGAAAAACATGAGTCAAAATAGAAAATAAAAAAGGAATAAAGGAAATATAACATGAAGATTTAGCGGGTAAATCCAGGCTTTGGGGAGTGAAACGGACCTGCAGCGATCAGCATGAAGCTCCGTTAGAGACAAACGGAGTGAAAAAGTGCAGCTGGGATCTTTAAAAGCTGAAGCTGTGACAGTTTTCTGCCTCTTTATCAGCGAACAGATCGACTCTGAGGGCCCCAGTGCTGCTGTTTGCTCAGGGCCAAACTCTGTTAATTACTGCTGTTTTCACACACTTTATTATCTGTATCATGAGTTTTCCTACAATTTTCTGAGGCCGTGGTGGATTGTTTTAACCACTGTGAGATCAGGAGCATTTAGGACGAGACATTAAACTAAAGCAGCAGAAATGAACTGCACAGTCTGACAGGACAAACACACTTTCACTCCTTTCAGTCTTTTTCAACTTTCAGAGAACGAATGATCGACATAATTAGTCGAATTAATCGTTCAGATGCCAAAAGTTTCAGGTTACAGCTTTTAAAATGTGGATGTTTTCTACAGATGTTAAGCCAAACTTCTCATTTCAACATTTCAAATGTGGAGATTTGATGCTTTTCTCTGCTGTAAAAGGCTTTAAATTAAACGTTTGTTTGCACAGACACAACAATGACCCTGAGGAACTCCACTATGACCCCTGAACGTGAAGAGGACGCACTAACACGTCCCAGTTTTCTTACCTTTTGCCAGATGTCTTCAAACTGTTCGACTCCCTCCGCTACTTTTTTCAGACATCGATCTATTTCACCTGCAGGAGGAGCAGAAGAAGAAGAAGAAGAAGAAGAAGAAGAAGAAGAGGGAGGATTAACGACACAAAGCTGGTGAAAGTGATCATGAACAGGTCAAAACACGCACGGACAGTCAGAGGAAGCAGAACATGAGGAGTGAGAAGCAGATCACACCTTAATGAAGGTTACACTCTGCAAACACCACCAACCTGCTTTTTAAAGAGCAGGCCGACTGGACGGATGCCATTTTATAACCACACACACACACACACACACACACACAACCTACAAACACTTAACACAACAAAAAGGCTGCGACTGACTGAGTTCGACGTCTCATGTAAAATGCATGAGGACAAAAAGGTGCAGAACGTTTGCGGTCACACAAAAAACACATCTGTTGCTCACTGAGCTGAACATCTCGACCCTCATGAGTCTGCTGAAGCTCTGCTGCATCAGGCTGCAGTCATTTCACCACAGGAGGTGTCAACATTCCTCACATTAACGCCACATCAGAGCCACAGTGTTAGAGCTGCAGCCGGCAGAGAGGCGGCGATTAAAAACGGGAGGAAGACGGACGAGGGAGCGACAGGAAGAGACAGAAGAGGCTTCGTTATCACCAACATGTCCCAGATTTATGCCTCCGCTCGTCATGTGACACAGATTAGTTGTTGGCTTTTAAATGTAAACAGGAAAAAAGAGATTATTTTGGAGTCTTTTTATTATTTCGGGCTTGGACCTCGTCAATGCTACAGTCTGTTTCCTCCAAAGTGCCACAGGGTCGATGGTTTTAATGTGGAAAACTGTAGGATTGTTGCACATATGATGAGAAAAACATGGAGGACAGAAACAGAGAAGTCTGCACACAAACATCACAACTCCTAAAGTGACTTAAGTCCTGCATGTTCTCTCAACTCAGAATCCTGATATTTCAGAGGATCATGAAGGCAGCACAGTGTTAACTTTTGACTTAGTCACAGTTTAAACACAATTTTCAGTTTGATTCTGTTAAAAACAACAAATGAAAAAGGTAGAAAGTGCAGAAGAAGGAAGACGGATGCATGAATGATGATCAACCAACATGTGACAGGCTGCTTATCAGAGCTGTTATTCTGTTTATATGTTAATAAACCTTATTTACTAAACATCTTGGGATACTTTTTTAATCTGGAAGCATTTCTCATCCATGCAGATTTGCATTTCGGTGGACTGGGATCATATCTGTTGTCACATGGAGCAGCAGAGCAGACGTGTTAACCAGTTTACGGGCTGTAAATGTCAGTGTGTTCGTGTTTTTATTGGTAATTATCATTTAAAATGTTTAACTGTCACTTGCATCAGCATGGAAATGTTTATTGTTGCTGCCACCTTTCATAACGATGCTTATTTTTCAAACTGTCTGATTTCTCTGTAAAATATCTTGGATGATCGTTCATTTGTGTCAGAAAAACATGAGAGCAAATGAAAGATTTTTCTCCAACATTATAAGTGAAAAACTCACTGAAATCAACAGAAGCAGCTTGTAACTTCAGCTCTTGATGTTTCTCACACTGTTCTAAGATTATTCTGATTGATATTGGATCAATCTTTCATTGTGATGAGACCTGAGGAGCAACGAGGAGAAAAGCAGCTGGTGGAGCCGAGAAGAGACAATTTCTGACCAGATTCTGAGAACAAACCGGAGTTTGAGTTTGACCTTAAACAGCCGCGATGTTAAGAAGCTGCTGGCGGGTTATTTTTAGATGAAAGTCTACCTCCTCTGTAATAATACATTACAATCTGACAGAAACCGAGACGGTGCTCGTGCTTGATCTTTTTTGTTTTTCCTTCATGAAGACGTTTTAGAGGAGACGCTCGAGTGTGTGAGTGTGTTTCTGTTTTTTAATGTGACAGCCGCTCGGTTGGAGGAAGTCGCAGGAGTCGCACGTGAAGGGATCAGTGATGCTGAGAGAGATTCATCATCCTGTCAAGAACACGAGATTTCAGCCTGCGGCGACAAACGTCAGCTGGAAATAACATCAGAACGAAGGACGGGGAGGAAAGTTTCCATCCAGGTTCTGTCTTTACACAAAGGTCTGAGTCGGGTTACAACAGCTGCTGAGCTGCGGCTGCTTTGCTTCATCCTCCTGTGAGCTGTGAGATGTTCCAGGCATCATCAACATCAGCTCCATCAGTACAGTCACACTGTTTAAACCCTTTAAAATAAAATAAAAGCCCTGAGAACAAAGCAGAGGAGCTGCAGAGGACTCAGATCGTGACAAAATGTTTCTCTCTGAAGCCTGAAAACAAAAAACAAAGCGCTCTGGTGTTTGTGAAAGTGTGCCAGCATCATGAGCAGACTTTTGCACAGATGTCAGCCGTCACACATAGACGCAATGTCACCCTGCACACACACACACACACAGAGAGGCGGCGTCACATCGAGTGAAGCGCAGCAGCACGAGACAACAGACAGAAGATGATTCTCTTTACATCATGCATAACTCAGAGATTTCACTGTGTGGCACATAATCAATCCACAAGCTGTTCAGACAGATTATAATCCAAACCAGCAGAAATAACCTCAAACTGCAACAGCAGAAAGTGACAAACAACCAACACACAAACAAACAAACAAACAAACAAACTGAGGACAATCAGTTTCTGATATTTCCCCTTTTTCTTCATGCATATTCATTTAAAACGAGGACCAGAGGAGGTGAGAGAAAGAGCAGCGAGCTCGTCTGACCTCGTCCTGTTTGAGCTGAACCAACAGGAAGAGACACAGATTTGTTTCTGACGCTCTCACCTGGCAGGTCGACAGTTTACACAACTCTGTAAACAACATGTTTGTGAGGTCATGTGACTTCTGTTTACACGCCTGCTTCTCCTCCCTCCTCTTAACCGAGCAGCACAGTCCGTTTTTTCACACTCAAGCTGAGAACATTTGTTTTAAGCCACTTGAAGTGACAGAAGGAGTCGATCAAAGGTGCGATCAGGGGACTTTCCGATCACACCGACTGGCTTCACGCTCCTCTGTGACTGAGCCGCTCCCTGCATTATAACATGCAGTAAACCCCACCCACCTGGCAGCTTTTCACACCACAACAAATCCTGCAGGTAACATGCATCGACTCAGGTGTTTCAGACACACACACACACATAAATCTCACCTTGAAGTTTCCTTTTATCGGCCATGACTGATGACTAGGATGATGTCTTCATGCCTTCTTTCACTGCAGAAAACAGACACACAACAGTTTACTCATGTGTTTTATGTTTTATTCAAACTTTTATTGTATTTTAATCCCTTTTTTTCCACAGAATCAGCAAACACACTCACGCTGACGTCTCAAGTTGTGATCATATGCATTTCAACAACAACTACACAGCTGATTTTAGTGCCTGACAGTAAAACCTGTTGGTGTTTACAGACTCTGCAGCAGACGGTCGCCCTGCTCAGATGTTGCCTGAAGCTGAATCAGTCAAACTGGTGTGAACGTGAAGCTTCAACCCTGAGCAGAAAACAGCTCATGAGCAGGTTGGAAATGGATGAGATCAGAGCTTTTAAGGCTTTTTTTAATAGTTTCATTAAATGCTTCACAAAATGGGGTCCAGCAGATGATATTAAAGAGAGTTTACAGGTTTCATGCTGTTCTTTACAAACCCAGTCAAAGTCAGAAGGTCCTTTACGTTTAAATTACTATCATCTTTGTGTTTAATATAAATTAAACAACCTCAGTTTTTACTTCAACTTGCAACAGAATATAAAGCATCTGCTCGTGTGCACAGTGAGAATAAAGCTGCAGCTGCAGGTGAAGATCTCTCACCTGAAGCAAAGTGTTTGTGAAGCAGAAACAGTTCATTTTAAATATAACAGAGCCAGTTGATCTGAAGCAGCAGGGCAGGTGATGAATCCCTGAACGTGTCACCATCACACCTGATCTACACTTTACTGTAAGGCTGGTTATCATTAGAAACTTTCCAAATTAATGCTGATACGATAACTTTTTTTATTTCATATGAACCTTTTTACATTCGACAAGTGCAGCCAACTCTCTGCATGTATGACGTCTTTTCTTGCAGCTGCACAACAAGTTATGAATTATTTTTTGGTTTAATCAGATGAAAAACATATTAAAGACACTGGAAAGCAATAACGAATTGAATATTTAGCGGTTTGGACACATTTCAGTGGGTAACAAAAAGCACTGTCTGATATTAAGCCCTTCTGAAGTTTGGAGGACCAACATGAGCACCAAGAATCTGCACCAGCTGCAGTCTGAAGGCGTCTGTGAAGGTCTGCACTCGTGCTTCAGCGGTGCAGTTGTACAGAATAATAAATACATGCCTCTAATTGTTGGGAGCAAAACACACTCGTGGCTTTAACATTATTATCTTTTGCCTGGAGTCACACTGTGTGCTCTGGATGTAATATGAGTCCTTGAACGAGTTAAAGGTTATTAAAGTCTCTTCTCAATTCACTGGCTGGAGGTTAAAACAATAAGTAACCACATACAGAAGAATATAACCATGAAAATATTACAAAAACACTATTTTAAGGGGGATCAAGGTAATATCAATTAATAATCTGCATATGAGTCATTTTTCTGTAAGAAAAAAAGAGTGATTTAATGTAAAGTTTGATATATTTATACTTTCCTTTGCAGAAGCAGCTTGTTCAGTGTAAAATCTCTTATTGAAATCAGACAGAAAAAAGAGGTTTTAGATCTTAAACTGTGATGACTTCGATTAAATTCCTGCTGATGCAGAAAAGATGTCAAAGAACAAAGAAAAACCTCCTTAAGTTTATTTAACTTCATAAATACTGATGTTATTTAAATAAATTGGTCAGTCAGAGAAGAACTCACCTTATATAAATGACATAATTCTGCTGGTGCATCTTTACATAAAAGTATCACCTCTAAGTTACTGAAACTGGTCAAAATGATCGAACTTGAGATCAACAAACACTCAGCTGACATTTAAAAGGCATCTGATGCTGAAGCGAATAAAGTTTTTTGTAGGTTACTGTGATGTTTGTTTGTGTTCGGCATTAAGTGTTTAGAGTTTTTCAAACCTCCTTCACATCAGTTTTTTTAAATACTACAGACACTTTTTAGCATTAAACACAAAAACAGGAGTGACTGCTGCATTAAACACAGAAACACAAACTAAATCAAAAGTGACCAAACTGATCAAATGCGTCTCTTAAACATCAAAAAAAGAATGAAAGTTCTACTTATAATTATCATCTTTAAGGTGGAATTTATTGCAGGGTTTGACTTAGTTAAACCTAACAACCTGCAGCCGTGTGTATGTGCAGAATGTGTGTGTATCAATGATAATAAGTTAATTAATATCATTAAGTAGAATATATTAATCATTGAGTTTAGCATATTTATGGGATTTTAAGATGAAATAATGTTGACAATGTTTGTGCTAATTTTGTTTATACAAAGGGAATGAATGGCTCCTCTCTTGATGTTGTCACATAAAGTTATAAAATAACTGAAATATATTTAAACACAAAAGCATTATTGATATCCACTACACATTGTGATACTGTTATCAATGTGATTGATAACACTGAAGGAGAAGCCAGTTTATCTCACTGCCATTAGTTGTTTAAACTAGATAAACTGAGGTTGTTTCACACACACACACACACACAATGGATTCTTTGTGTTTATGTCTTAATTAATTATTTATATGTAATACAGTTAAACATCAGTGTAGTTTAACTATAATGTTTCCTGATTAAAGAAAAAAGTTGTGACATTAAATCTGACACAGAGCTCGTCTTCATGCACCAAAAGTTCAATAATACGATAAATAAACAGCTGAAACTTTTCTGAATTAGCTTTAACGTTACTTTTGCAGACAGGTGCACACATCTGGACTGAGATCGTGCTGCTAACACACACACACACACTGTCCCACACACACACACACACACACAGTTGATGTTGGACCATCTGAGGACTCTTTCACTGTGTTTCTCCAGCGTTTTTATCGTCAAATCTAAAAGCTAAAAGCTACACTGGTTTTGAAACTAGCTAAACCAAACCACCGCGCGCTCTTTTCGGACCGGGGCTCGAGCGTTTGTCAAGCCGGAGTGTTTATAAACAATGCGGGCATCGTCGGTGGCACAGCAGCCTGCGGGCTCCAACATCCGAGGAAACACTCTCCAAAACAAACTCCGCGCTCAAGTTACACGCCGCCGGTCCGCGGGACGAGCCGAGCTCCTCCGGTAAAAGCCAACACACGGACTTTAATCTGTTTGTCTGCTGTCAGAGCAAAAAGCTGCAGCTTTCAACCGGCTGCGCTATTTGATGTGGGAGAGACAATTTGGAAAGGGGAGAGAGGCAGAGAGAGAAAGGAGGGGGGGGGGCACATAAATTCATCACTTTTGGGTCCGAAACCAATTTACCTGGATTTGTCCGAGTAACGATTTCTTTCCTCGGTCGCCCCGCGCTGGTAAATCTTCAACGATCCAGTAAAAAATGGTATTTATCTAAAAAAAAATGTCAATTCTTCTCGCTAAACAATCACTCCGCACATCCAAGATGGCTACCAGGAACACCTCCTCCTCCGATGCCCTGTTGGACAGGAGTCCCGCCCATCTGGCTTCTGATTGGTCCACTGCGACCGCTCCCGTTCTTCTATTCGCCAAAGCCCCTTGTCTGTCAAAAAACGATCGTTTTACTACTTCCAGGATAACTGGCTGTGATTGGACGGCTTGGAAAGGTGAAAGGGTAAATTGAGTTTTGTTTTACCCCCCTCGTCAACTTCACCCCCCCTTTCCTGCTGTTGGTCGCAGGGTGTTCTGGGAAATTGAGTTCACCTCTGTTTTAGCTTATATGATTATTTTAACTCAAAGAATTTGTTTATTAATTTGCATTATGCACTGAACATTATTTGTTAAACTTCTCAGTTTTGCTAGTTTGTGGATTTTATATGTTATATCTCTTGTGTTGTATTATGGTGCGAATATTTTGCAGTGGTTTTGTTATTAAACCAATTAAATGAAGTTAAAGCTCCAGAAAAAGCTTGTAATTGAACCTTGGTGGATTTATTTTTAACATATAATTAATATTTGTAGGTCAATAGTAATAATAGTTTTGTGTTTTTCATTTAATTCATTTAGTTTTTTTACATCCTTGTATAATGTGTTATAAGTCAGTTTTATACTGTAATTTATTTTTATTTAAAACCTCTGTTATAATAGTATGAAAATAAATGATGTAACGAATGATATGAGCGAGTCATGTTGTTGAGCTGTTCTTTGACTGAGTCTCGGTCCTGATAGAAACACATTATTGATGACGCCGTGACGTTTCTGTGCGTCAGCCGGCTGTCGTTACTCATGCTGAGACATAATTGAGTCATTAAAGAAAATCAGTGTCATAATCGACTGTTTTGGTTTGAACCTGCGGTCTTTGACCCTCATTATGATTCATGATGTCCACATCTTTAAAGCTGACCTGTGCACTCCAGCCGCCGAGTGGATGTTACTGTGATTGATGAAAACAGCCGGTTATTGATCGAACTTTAAAGGTTTCAGGGATCTGATCCCATTCAGCCACAAGAGGGTAAGTGAGGTCTGACAGTGATGTTGGATGTTGAGGTTGAGCTCACAGCTGCTGGATTTGACTGATGTCGACTCTTGAAAACATATTTTATACTTTGTGAATTGAAGAACTACAAACGTGAAAACAGAAAAAAGACAAACAGACAAAAACTCATGTTTACAGAATCAGGTTTGATTCATCCTGTTCGCTGTGATCTCATTGTGTATCAGGACAGTTTATCCCTATTTTTGAACAAATGCATTACTCCTTTATTCCACTGGAGGGCGCCGCAGCCTGCAAGCTGCTATAAGAAACACTAAAGCTCATTCCATCCCATTAATACAATCAGAAAAGTGATCATTTCAGCAAAATCTGTCACTTTCTTTTCTTTCCTGCAGATATGATCACAAATTAACACATCAGCTGAATCTCACTGGATCACACTGGATCACACTGATGCAGTAAACGTCAGTTTCTTGGTAAAAGCATATAAATGCTTTGAAACTTCAGACAGAGGCTATTTTTCTGATATTCTCTTGGACCCAAAAGTCTGAATCTATACTTATATTACACCTTTAACACTTTAGACACGAATCACATCCTGATTGTAAATAAAAAGGAAAAACAGTAACACATTTAAAGTATTTTACTTTGTTGCATAAAGTGACATTTCAAATTTTCTAGTACCTTAAAAAAAACGAAACATAACATAAAACCTAACAAACTTATTTTTTCAGTGACACATGTAAGTATCAGAAGTACCTACTTTGAATGTAGCTAGTTTACAAAATGATTCATGAAATACAAAACTAATATTGTTCTCTTTTGATGCAACAACGAGAGAAACTGAAGGCCAATAAATTTAAGAAAAAAGCACCTGACGTCTGCAAATATTCAAAATAAACTGATAAATAAAACCTGCACAGATTCAACAGTCTTTGTCCAAAATGACACATTTACTCACAAACTGCTTCAATACCTGATCAATAAACTATCTGCAGGCAACGACAACTGAACCTAAAGATGAGAAATTATTCTCAGTGACAAAACTCACAACACTGAGTCTTTTCTCTCTCATGTATCATCAGTTAAATCCTGAAGTAAAACAAAAGTATCATCTTGAATACAAATGAACACAAAAACAAAAACCTGCCAACTTTAACAGCTGCACAATAAAAAAAACAAGACATTAATCTGAGATATTTAAATAAATTAAGTTGCTTATTGGCAGAAAAACACAAACATTTAAACTAAATTAATCTTGTAACTGGTTCAACTTTTCAGTCTCACATTTCCTCTCTGAAATAAATTCAAAAAGTGTCAAAAAACAAAGATAAATCTCCATGTTTCATTCCGAAATGTCGTCACATCGTGCCGTCAGTTTCTGAACCTGTAGGAGATCGGCAGCAGCTTGTGAGTCTTCTTCATGGTCTGGACTTTGGCGTGCGTCTGGTCGTCCATCGTCTTGTAGCACCGCCGGGCGTAATCCAGAAGCTTCTCCTTCGATGCCTCGAACTCGCCGACCTCCGCCACCTGCAGGAGATCAGGATGTTAACGTGACCCGACGTCGTCCAGAGCTGGAGACAAAATCTGAACAGGTTTAAATCTCTGCTGACACAAAGTTACAACCCTGACAACACAACAGCTCAGACCTTCTCTGGAGCCACCAGCAGCAGCTCAGCGATGGGGGAGGTGGAGGCCATGGTGTTGCGGTCGACGCCGTGGATCTGGAAGGCTCTGGACATGCTCCTCACCCGCTGGTAGGTGGACAGGATCTTCTTATAACGGATCAAAACCCCGTCTGGGTCTTTAACTGTGAGGGGGGATGAAAAGGTCAGCGACAGAGGAAGCAGAGAGGAAGAGAAGTTTACCGTTTCCTTTGGTGTTGTTGTGTATTTCTGCTGCAGGAAGTTGTGGTTTCGTTTCCTGTCACATGACCCTCACCTCTCTGTCTCTCCCTCCCATGTGTGATCCTGAAGATCCTCCTCATCTTCATCCTCGGCTCTCCGTTTGATCGCCCTCGGCCCTTCTTCTTCGACCCCTTCTCCACAGACGAGTCCTCCTCCTCCTCCTCCTCCTCCTCGTCCTCCTCCTCCATGTACTCGTCCTCGGTGAAGTATTTTTCCTCCTCCAGGTGGAACTCCTGCTTGACTGCAGCCACGAAGAGTTCAGCAGAAATAAACACAATGATCTTCAGCAACACTGACTGTTTAACGTGTGTGTCAGATGTTTCCTCACCAGGGATGGCGGTGCTGCGGCGGGTCCGAGGTCCTGGTCCCTGCAGCCGTTTGAGGGTCATGCCGGACCTGGTGGTCATGGGGGAGGGAGGAGAGGGCGAGCTGGCAGGCTGGACCTTCACGCCCCGCTGGGCGTCTCCACACCACTCTGCAGGGAACCACAAGGAAACCAGAGGAGAACAAAACAATCCGAGTGGATTATGGAATCTGTATTCAAACCGGACGTGACGGACGTGACGGATGTGACGGACGTGATGGACGTGATGGACGTGACGGACGCGCTTCCTCACCCTCCGGACTCCTCATGCTGACGATGAACCGGTCCAGCTGACACCGCAGGAAGTTGCGTTCCTCCTCCAGCTCCTCGATGCGCTTCTGCAGCCAGGCGTTCTTCTCCAGAGCCACGTACAGGTGAGCCCGCAGGTTAGAGACCAGGATGAAGGGGCTGTACTGGGAGTGAGGAGACTCCTGCACCACAGCCTCTGCAGGAGAACAGAAGAAGAAGAGAGGATGGGAAAGTGAGGTGACTTCAGGTTAAGCACCAAAGGAAAAAAGTGGCAAAAAACTCCAGATGCAAAGAACTTAAAGCTTGAAAACAGCAGATTTTATGTGTATCAGTGCTGTTTGAGTACTTTATGTTTCTGATCCTCATAACTTTACTTGTTTTGATCATAAACTTCTATATTTGGACCTGAGCTACATGATAAAAACCAGTCAAAGACCCGGTGAGAGCGATCGTAACAGCGGCGGTCATGTGTAGTAGACGTGGCGTACCGTCGATCATCTGCTGGCCCTGGTGGTTCAGGTGATAAGCTGCTGGTCTCTCGATACTTTCCTCCAGAGGAAACGAGACCTCGCAGGC
>JAQMCX010000018.1:1398755-1444817 GCA_029814765.1 Acanthurus leucopareius | reverse complement strand
GTGTTCAGGGAGTAATGGGATTATGAGGACACTTAACATGTGTTCGGCAGCCTTGTTTTCAATACGTTCAGGTGAAGTCGGGTTGTTCACCTCAGAGACGTCAAGTCTCAAGTTCTAAATGTGGCGTGTGGCTGCTTGTAGCCTGAAGGGGGCGACGATTGGAGGGTTTTAAAGTCCAGATTTTATTTACCAGGAAACATTTTAATTGTATTTTATTGTATTTTGTGTAATTTTAATCATTTAACCTGTGAAACACGTAAGATAAGTGATATATAAACACATTTTATTTTTCACACTTTACTGTGTATCTCAGTACATTTCCTCAGGTGCTGTAATTTTAAGAAACTTATATTTTATACTAATATTTCCATGTTTTGGTCCTTTTTACTCGACTACATTTTAGAGTCAAATATTGTTCTTTTTAACCCTCTTCTCTTATTTGTTACATTACCAGTTAATTTGCAGATTCACAACATTAAAATAGGATATAAATCAGCCACTGAGTTCCATATTACAATGACCTAAGATATACAGAAATATATAAAAACCTGTATTTTACTGAAATGGGTTATTCTGCATAAAGATTACTTTTCGTACTTTAAGTATATTTTTTAAAGATGAAACCAAAGAGGTGGCACATCAGAAAACACATGAGAGTCCCTTTGAAACACTGGTCTTATGGGTCTTTTTGAAAGAAAAAGTCAAACAAACTTGTTTGATTTTTAGGTAAATGATGACTGAGCTGTTTGTGTTTAAATGCTTGTGGTACCAAACTCTGTAATTTAAACATTTTAGCATCTTTGAGCTCATTGTTTTGGTCTGTGGTCTCTCTCAAAGCTCTCATTAGAGTTTGATCAGCTCGATTCACTGGAGCCAAAAATGAATAAATACAGATTTAATGTGCAAATGACATCAACAGTCGAGCTTTTGAAATCGATCTTAAGATGGAAAGACATTTTTATTTACATTTGAATGATAATTAGCCAAACCATAAAAGTCCAAAGTGAAGAAATGTGTTCGTATCCTCTGTTCACTCACAGATGTTGGTTTTTAAAGCTGAAAAGTTGTGAAATGTCTCTCTTTTGTCAATTAATCTTCTGGTTGTCTGATGATCTGATGCAGCATCCACTCTGGACGCCATGATGCTCGTTTGGGTGTCCACATTAAACTCTCCTCCGGTAAGAATAGACTCTTCAAGGTCAGCCCAAAACGCTTCGATAATCAGCTGCGTTCTGGTAACCCACGACTTTCCATTCCCTCTATTAACTCTCTGTCTGCTTTGCATCGCTGCCAAATCCTCCTTACGCCGCCTAAACTCACCACCTTCGCTGTTCCTCTCTTTCGAACTCCTTCTGTTCCTCCATTTTAATCTCTCCCTCCTTTCAATCAAAGGATTCCCTTTCCTAGAACTCAGTCTAAACCCGGTTGTGGGTTAAAGGTGGGATTGTGAGACAGAAACGTTTGTCCCGAGAGCCAAGAGACGAAAAATCCTAATCCAATAAATCCAGACTCTTTAGTATCTGTGGCCTGAAGGGAAAATCCCCGTTCTAAAAGAAGAAAGACTTGGATGATGGACAGAAGATAAAGGTATCAACAGTATCAACAACTACATCTCAGCAAAAAAGGATTGAAACTGAAAAATGATTAAGAAATATTATAATCTTTACGGACACAAATGAATTTACTGCTCGATTTAAACTTCTGTGGATGAAGTTAAGAAGACAATGAGAATCTGCTTTTATCTCTGAGGATCTGTGATGATAAAAAAATGGAAAAAAATACACTTTATAAATATTCCGCTTTAAATACAAATAATTTAAATAATCTAATCAGCTAAAAAGAAACTGTGGACAAAAAATGTTTATGTTTGACACTTTGTGGCAAAATAAGGTCACATTTTAAGAAAAATTCAAATTGCAGAAAACGAAAGAAAAAAGAAGCAGATTGGACCAAAAACAAGAATATAGAAAAATTAAAATATTTCATTTCCACAAATCTTTTCAAACAGCTGTTTTTTTTTAATCATGCTGAGTTATGAAAGTTGAGCTTGTTGATAAAAACTAAATATTTTAAGTGAGAAAATTAAACATTTGCTAAACAGCGGCCTCTGTGGCCACAAGCAGCAACTACAGGATAAATACAATTTTTTTTTTCTCTTTTCCCACTTTTTCACTATTGACTCAGCTGCATAAAAGACATCAGCTGGATGAAGCCGGAGTTCAACCTGAAGTTTCAGGGTTGATCAGGTTATTTCAGGTTGCTGAAATCTCTGTGGTCAGACTGAGTTGTTCTTTGCCACTTGACTTTTTATTTTTTAGGTAATAAAACTGGTTTTTGGGGGTGCATGATAACTTTTTTCATAATTCTAACACTGTGGAACAAAGCAGAGAAAAAACTATCTTCTGATGTTTATATCTTGTTTAGTGTTCATGGAACGAACAGTAAAATGTTTCTGACATGCTAAAATGCAGCGTTACAGTGATAATGTGCTTATATCTGTTGTTTAACGGTCACAACATCCATGTAAAGTCTGCTAACTAAAGCTAGCTAACATCCACCTGCATTAGCTGCTGGTTGAACCTCACCAGGAAATGCAGCAGTGCAGTAAAATGAGGAAACTTTTATTGGTTATGAGTTTAATTTTCATCTGTGAGATGATGATTGAGTTTTTTTCTTAATTTCGAAGCCGCGCTGTCTCGCTTCGACCAGCGTTTTCACCTGAACTGTGACATTGGTTCTGCTTGTCCTCTGGCAGGGCCCTCAAAAGCTTCTGCAGCCAGATGGCAAAATCCAAATCACCTGTGTAGCCGCGGCCGGCGCTGCCAAAAGGGATGGCAGGGTGGCCGAAGTCAGGCCTCGGCAACGTCAGAGGAGGAATTAAGTTGTTTTATTTAAAACAGCAGAGAGATCAAAAGGGCTTAATGTAAATGCTGCTCTATACTTGTCCTGTCATCCAGAATCGACGTGGCCATGACAGCGGCGAGCGTGGAGGAAGTCTGCTGGTCGTTATGTCATCTTCATCAGGTCGCAGTCACATAAAGCGGACACGTTCAGGGTCAGTAGTTAATGTTGATGCTCTGCTTTACCATATTATGTGATACAGGAGTTTCTGATCTCACACCTTGATCCACAGGAGGCCATCCAGAGGGCAGGTGTCCCTCAGCTTCATGCTAACCCATCAGCAGAAGGTTGGGAAGGCAGGTCTCTGGGTGAAGGGTTCAGGCTGCAGGTGCAGGTGTACCTGTTCAGGTAACAGGGGGCTGGTGGCTCCTGGTGGGGGTAAAAGGGGGGCTGGTTTATGTGCAGACAGGAAGGTGGACATGCAGGTATTGAACAGGTATCTCTGATGAGAGATGAAGCTGGAGATACAGAAAGCAGTGTGTATCTTCACCTGAAGAGTTCAGCTGCTTCACAACCTTTTAGGGTCATATCTCACTGTAAAGATGCACTTTAGTGGAATCTGAAGAGTTTTCTGTGTAGACGTGGTTTTACAGCCGAGCAGATGGTGGATCAGCAGTCAACACTCACTTAAGAGCACAAAACATCCCCCCCTGTGCACCGCAGAGCCAAACGCCAGCCGCCGCTCGCCAGGTTTAAACCTTAAATCCCCCCCCTGCGTGACAGTCCACTGTAGTTTTGGAAGACACTCACTTTAACTTTGTCACTTCACTTGATCAGGTGTATTTTTACAGCGGATAAAACCTGCAGTGTACTCGTAATCGGGCGACATGGCGGTGCCAGGTTCGGTCAGCTGACTTGTTTTCATCTGCGGGTCAAGACAGGAGTCAAGCTGCAGGGGAGGAGTTCAGTCTGATCTTTAACCCGAGTCCCAAAACCCTCAGCCATCCTGCCGTCTGTCTTACTATTAATCTCTCTATTAGGTATAAAAAAACTAAATAATAAATAATAATAAATAATAAAGTATTTTTTGACGTTGTGTACTGAAGCTGAAAATGGACAATAATAACAATGCTGTTAATGCTAATAATTTAAAATATAACCGTTCATTAAAATTGACACATTTTTGATGAGCAGAACATCTTTCATTGTTCCTGAGTTTTGATCATGAAAAGATGTAAAAGACCTTTAGTGTCTCTTGAAACATCTGTAAAAATCTGGAGCAACTGGAGCAAAAATCTGTTTTGGTTATATTATATGGATAAACACATTCACTGATAAAAGTGATCATAACTATGTAACTTTGAAAACTGTATTGTAATCCAATACAACAGCTTTGTAATAAATACTTCCTTTGCAAAACCTCTGTCATCATATTTGAGCTTATAGACTGGATTTTGTGCTGGACTGTACATTGCATTGAACTGAAATGTGTCTTTAAACTTTAAACTTTTAACCACCTCACATTACAGTTTATTAAATACCCATTAAAACTGGATCTTTATCGTACTGGTTCTGGTCATTCTCTATATATGAACATATTGCATTCAGTTCTCTAAAAAAAGACAGTGTTTGATATTTGTGGCCTCTATTTAGTCCTTAACATAAAATACAAGCTAAAAAAATGGCTCTTTATAATGTAGATTTTGATGTGTTTTTCTCACAGCTGAAAAATCACACAAACAAACACATCAAAACAAAAGCATAAATGTTATTTATTGTTTACTTTTTCATGATCTTTTCTTGATTACAGTAATTCCTGTACAGTAATTCCAATTCCTGGTGAACTGAATTCATCTGTCAAACTCTTCCCACAGGTCTATTTGTGAAAAACACCTCTTAAATAAATGTGACTTGACCACTTGACCTCATGAAGAAGGTAAAAAAAAAAGGAGGAGCAGCTCAGTAAGCTCTGCTCAGGTGTTCACATGGCTCCGCCTCCAAAAGCTCCAGATTAATTGATTTATAGCATCGTGGATTTCCTCTGCTGCTCACAGACAGAACATCACTGTTGGTCCTGGACTCCTCAGCTGGTCACACAGGTAGGAAACAAACAGAGCTGCTCTCCTCTGACCACCTGAGATATCTGATCTTTGAGACTCAAGAACTGAACTGACTGCAAACGATGACTGGACTTTTTGACTTTCTGGGACTGTTTGTATTGGCTGTTTGGTTTAAGTGAGATTTTCACAAACAGACAGTGGAAGAGAGGACTTTCAATGGATAAAAAATAGCAAGGTTTACATTCAGTTTTTGTTGCTTTTTGTTGTGTTATTGCTTTTTCTGTAACCTTTATTGACACTGGTTTGTTCTTCATCCACAGCGATACAGTGAGGTGAATCCCTCCCTTCAAATGGATCCAGTGGGAACCTATTTTGGAAAAAAATGTAGTCACTGATGGCGAGAGACTAAATTTTTTCTGATCCTGTTTGAATCCTGTCTTTAATTACAAATGCAATGTTTTTAAAATTAAAAGATTTTTTTTCAAATCAAGAAAGTACAGTTTGCCATGAAGTTAGCGAAAAAACATTTGGCTTTGTTTGAAAAAGCTCAGCAAACATCTTACATCATGGCCTTCACCTCAGCGAATTTTACAGGAAAAAAAAAACAAAAAAGTTGAAAATCCCAAAACATCTGGCCATGTTGAGAGCTGAAGCTGTGCTAAAGGAAAGTTAGAATAATCTGTGAGAGCTAACATGCATGAATGGTGATAAAATAGTGTAAAGTCACTTAAAAAACTTTGTAATTATACATTTTTGCAATCTTTTATAACAGTTTTATGACAAAATGTCATTTTTGTTTACAAGGAAACTTTTAATTTTAATTCATGGCACACCTCAAACAGTTTCAAAAAACAAGTCTCTCTACATATTTTTCCAAAATATGCTCCCATGGAATCATTTATTTTGCTTGCTGAAGACAATTTCTTCATAATAAATCGGTTTATTAATTGAGTCTATTTATGGCCACCAGAGCACGTCACTTTCTCAAAAGAGGATTAGATTATTTTGCTCTGATTGTCACAGGCTTTAATCAATTTAAAAGCAATTCGGAAATGCAGTGGTGCTACTTTCATTTAGCAGGGGTAACAAAAAAACGTACAGCCTGATTTACATGGTGCTTTTTAAAAGAAAATATGCACATTGTTGAATTTAAGTTCGATGGACTGGTTTTGGTAGTGGGACACAAAATATCATGAATTAGTGTTTACTGTTAACTAAACTGGAGGCTGATTTGAGCACTTTGAAGACCTGGAGCAACTTTTCAAGGACCTCAAAGGTTTCCTTCAGCTTCTGGTTGTCTGTGTTTCCACAGCAGTGTAAAGACCCATAAAAAATAGGCAAATTAGTCAGCAGGTGTGTGACTGATGACAGTTTTTACAGATCATTTTTATGTGCAACTATACAGTGGTTGTCCTGGGACCATCTGTCATTTGCTTCCTTCTGTGCCTCCTTGGAAATATGTCAAAAAAAGGATCAAAAACAAACTGGTTTTTAGCTGTAGATTTTTAAAAATGGTCTTTATTACCACTCTGAAAGAGTGGATGTTCAAGATTTCTAAGCTTTCCTTTCACACTCAAGTTTATTGAGGAAAAAACTCTAAAATGAAAAGCTGAACAAGTCTAGATCCATTAATGTAACCCAAAAATCTCTCAATACTTCCAGGGTCATATTAGAAGTGATCTGTATCTGACTGTAATATGAATCAGTTATTATAATTTTAAAAAGTATCAGGTCACCTGATAAAATGAGTTATATGAATTTATTCTGTTGTTATTATGGTATAAACTATATGAAATGGTTCCATGCTCTTGTTAAGTGTGATTATCATCTCCAGCTGTCTGTGCAAAATGACATTAATAGGAGATTAACCAGCTGCAGTCTCCCCTCTTTCTTGGACTCCTTTCAAACTGGCTTGCTACTTATTTCAAAATAGCTTAGAAAATAGTTTTAAAATAGTTGAGAATTCACAAAACTGTCTGAGACATGATGCTAAAATAAGCGCTTCAGCCTTGAACTGGGCTGAACCTTGTCCGTGACACCTATTGCTGGTATTACTAATAGCTGATTGGCTTAATGAGTTTAACAAGCGGCTTCTGCTCTGTTCACAGCATATGCTCCTCTTGGCTGAATTGCAGACCAGGATCAAGAAGGATACTGCAGCCATACCTCAGGAATAGCCTTCTGTTTACCACTGAGACAGAGTAGAGAAGGCAACTTCTTAGGCTGAAGAAGTGTGTTGACTGCCATAGAAGAGCTCAAAGGCCAGATATTGCTACTTTGATATAGCTCTAAAACACCACCAACACCACTAACAATGGGTAACAGCAAGAGCGGCGCTGTGTCCAAGGAGATCCTGGAGGACCTGAAACTCAACACAAAGTTCTCAGAGACTGAGATTGTCCAGTGGTACGAAAACTTCAAGAAGCAGTGTCCAACGGGGCGCATCACGAAAGAAGAGTTTCAGGCTATCTACAGCAAGTTCTTCCCTGAAAGTGACGCCCAAACGTACGCCCAGCACGTCTTCCGCTCCTTCGACACAAACGACGATGGCACACTGGACTTCAAGGAGTACATTATCGCTCTCCATATGACTTCAACAGGGAAGACAACCAGGAAACTGGAATGGGCCTTCTCCCTGTTTGATGTGGACAGGAATGGATACATCACCAAGACAGAAGTCAAGGAAATCTGCACGGTGAGTTTTGGAGAGAAAAAAAAATCATATGGTAGCCTTGTAACTGACCAGTGTCGACTGTCGCAATCAAGTTAAAATTTTCATTGTCCAATATCAGTACTTTTTAGGAAATGAAAAAAAGTGGTTTTTAATATAATAACAGTGCCTCTCTAAGTTTGTATTGTTTTGCATTTATCTAAAGCCCAAAGAGAAACAAAAATGGAGACCAGTAACACTGATAAATAAAAAAAAATAAAAATGCCGAAATATGAAAATATGAAAATATGAAAATATGAAAATATGAAATTGGAAGGTTTCAGCCTCAACAGAGATTAATCAAACTTTGCAAACTGACTTCCAGATGTTTAGGAATTGTCTGAGGTAAAAGTTGAGTACTTTAAATATAGTGACCTTTTGTTAAGAGATTAGTCAGAGGGAATCAGAAGAGGCCAAAAAGAATCGTAGACCACAATATCATCTGCATAGCAGTTGATCGCTGACTTTTGCCGCAGCTCTCTTCTTATTTATTATTTGGGAGTGTATCATTGCCAGGGGGTGAATGGTCACTCCCCACCATCCTGACAAATGTTCTCTGTGTTTAAGCACTTTTATGAGTATTTGTATGTTTATTTGTACTTGTGCTCACTCCTGCGTCATTTGTTATCCCTCCGTTTAATGGCTGAGTTGGTTTTACCTTGTTGATTGAAAGTTCTTCGTCATCTTGTCTTGAGCTAAGATAAAACACCTGTGAGTGAGCTTGGGCAAACATTAGAAACATTAGCAGACAGAAAACTACAAAATTTGCATTTTGTCTTGGACACCTTATTCAGATATCTTTAAACAAACTTTCTGGAAAGAAAAGTAGCAAAAAATTAATTAATTAATTAAAAATATCGATAAGTTTTTTGTATTTATTTCTGTATTGTGCACTGAAAAAATAGTCAGAAAGGACTAAGTAAGGTTAACAATAAGAGATATTAAAAAATAGGGTTTAAGAAAAAGCTAAATCCTTCTTTAGTCTGATGACAGTATGTCTGAATAAGACTTTGTCACTGATTTGGAAGGCTGGACAAATTTTTTCCAGTAATCTTTTTCTTTAAGCTCTGCAATCACAGTGAAATGTGAGCTAGTTTCAGTTTTTACGGCACTGCCCATCCTCCCTACTTTTTGTTCCATAAGAGATTGTTCAGTGTCTTTGTTGAAATGTCAAATGCTCCAGATTTTGATCTAATCTGTTTGTATGAAAGTCAGACAGAAGTCACAGTTAAAAAGGATAAAAAAGAGACAGGAACCCAAAAGGGTAAAGGTCATTAATATCAAAAGTGAGGTATTAAAAAATGAATGCTTCTCTCTTCTTTATCACTTTATCAGTCCATGTCTTTCTTTTTTCTCCTACCAGGCGATTTTCAAGCTGATTCCTAAAGATGAGGTGCCTGACCTGCCTGATGATGAAAACACAGCCGAGAAAAGGGCAGATAAACTCTGGAATTACTTTGAAAAGGGTGAAAATGGTGAGATACAATAATATGAATAACCTGTGATTATTATTTTTTTTTGCTGAAGTGAGCACCAAAAAACAGGAAGTGCATTTTACAGTCTGTCGGTCCTTAAGTACTTGCACCCAATCCTGTGTGATTGACACATCACATCCATAAGATTAAAATGGGCTGCGACAGAGCATCTGCCTTATTTGGCTGCTTTGGCATGCAGTCAGACTGAAAACAAGTCCTGCCTCAGAACAACGTAAGAGGCTTCATTAGTGAGGAGAACTTAGGGTGAAACTAAATACGACCCAGGAAGTTGGTATTTTTCATTATTGCATTATAAAAGGTTGCAATTCATCAAATATCTCTAGTGTTTTTAATGTCAGTTTAAAAACCTTAATTTAATTTTCTCACTGTCTTTTTTCCCTCTAGACCGAGTTGCGGAAGGAGAGTTCGTCAAGGGAGTGTTGGAAAACGATGATGCCCTTCGTTTGATTCAGTATCAGCCTTCGAAGTAACTCTTCTGCAGTTCGTCCTTGTATCTCAGTCCAGTCCCGTCTTCTCCACCTCGTCCTTCACTCTGCTAATGCAACGACACCTGACAGAACCTGAGCACGAACACACAGCGAGGATGCGCCCCATCGCCCACAACTAGATAACAATAACACACAATCTCCTCAAGGTTTTCTAACATTTGTTACCAGTGCATGAGTGCTTTCTGAACAGTTTTCTGTAACAAGTAGACCGGAGGAAATAAACGGAGTGAAACTTGGTTTAATGAACATGATTCATGTAGCTAAACTATAAACAGACAGGAGTTTGCTGTTGCTACTTTCTTTCACTAAAATCATCTCAGGCTCTTTTTCATTAGTCGTGTCCATAATCTCTGTTAATAATTGGTAAAATTGTGGGGTGGGGGCGTGGCTTTTCTTGGCCTCTGAAGTGGGGGGGCATGGCAGACAAAGTTTAAAGACCACTGGATTACCCTCTTCATCGAAGTTGTGGTAGATGAAGCACATGCAGTATTTCTGCGACTGTCAGTGTTTAGTTTACATTTCTTGAGAAAAATTAAAAATTAAATAAATACGAAGGTGTGTTTTAGCAACTCAAGCACACGTTTTAAAGTGATTACATGTCATGTGCTTTAGTCAAAGTATAATCATTGTTTTTTTTCTCTCTACCGGGCAGCCGACGCTGGTTTCTGTAGCTTCTCATTTTACCCTGGAATGTTTTTTAAAACCTTCACCAACACGTCAGTGCAGAAAGGTGTAAATGTACCTGAGTTCTTGTTTTAGTCTAATCTCGAATCTTTTAGAGTGTTTAATTCATCCATGTGGCACAATCCTACATGTTCGATGTTCTAATAAATATAGATATATATTGTTTATGAGCCACACGACGAGAGCAGGTGGAATTTGTTTTTTGGTAAAGTTGTTATTCTTTGCAGCACAAACACATAAATGGAGACAACAGATGAGAACGTAAATATACAGTCAGACAGCCATGTTAATATATGTCAACGGTCAAGTGGTGCATGTTGAAAATAGGTTTGTTCACGTACAATAACATGTAAAACTAAATGTTGGTCCTGGATTCCCCTTTACAATAAATTCAATAAATCAGAGCTATGACATTGTGATAGAATTTATGGTGTCCAAGTCTGTTTTTTTCTGCTTTTTAATCTACAAGGTAAGTTTTTTTTTAAATGTCTGCAACTTTATTACAGGCAAACAGCAGAGAAATTAAACTTAAAAACTCAGGTCTGTATGAGTCACCGTGACACTCCTGTGATTGGTTCAAATCAGTTAAAACATAAATGCTCAGTCTATAGCTACATCTATATTTTAGATTTGTCTGAAGTAAACTATGAAATCGTTTTGTGTTGTTAAAATTTGGTTCTAAAAATCAGAGACGAAAATTTCAATTCTTCCTAAAGTCTCCAGATGTTCACAACTGACCTGTTTCACGATGTTCGTGCTCTGAAGTTACACAAGACAAACACAGATAATAGTCTCGATATAAAAGATTAATATTGTTTCGTAATGACAAGACCCAGTTTACTTTCTTGCTCCACTTTCCAGGAGACATCTGCCGTGTTTTTTATTTCAAGGACTCACGCTGCTTATTTTATTATGAAGTCGAGTTAAGTTCTTCTTCTACTTCAGCAAAGAGGAAATCTTCTTGTGAGGGTTACTTTCAAAATAAAATACACACCTTTGTTGTCTTAAAACAAATATTTCTTGATTGACAGTCAGAAAACAAATCTTCTATACGCTGCGCTGTGTTGCCTTTAATTATTTCAAAGTTTATGAACATATATTTATTTAAATCACAAAAATTTGCCATGGGAATTATGGAAATATAGAAGCTACAACATCCTCAGATTTTGCTGTTTTTAAACTTGACTTGTTTTGTCATTGTGATTAAAAGCAGAATGACACATAAACATATCTGTTTACTGTAAGTAATAAATGAATTTTGTTGTTTTGTTTTATAGGAAAAAATACACAGAACGAAACCACCTACGTGACGAGTGGTGTGCGACGCTCATCTTACATAAACTGTTGTATAATTCAGCGTCTTAATTTACATTTTTAATTACTCTCCACATACTGGCCGGTGACCTGGCAGCCCTGTTTATCTCTGCCTCACTGCCTATATTATGTCAATCTCTCTCTCTGTGTGTCACACAGTCTTATTTCCTCACTGGGGAGATTATTGACATAATCTTCTGTGCAGCGTTTGAAAGCATCTGCCTTAATGTCTAAATCTCTCTGTTGCTGTAATCTTTAATTCTAGCTTTTCTTCTGTAGATGAACTTAAACATGTAGGAAATATAAGGCGACACACACTCAGGTCCAGTTTAAACTAGAAGGGCTTATTACAGAAAAATGGCCTTATTTGTCGTTAAATTGTGATTTAATGTTTTAACATGAGAAGTTGAGGTCTTTTCACAGCTTGTTTTTCAAAATAAGATCCTGCTCAAAAGTCTTAAAAATAGGCTTTAATGCAAACTTTTCTGGAGGACTTTAAACACAACCTAAAGATCAAAGATGACATTTATTTTAACGCCTCTGTAACCAAAACTTTATTTATCATGATAGTAAAAGTCTCAGCATGAAGTGACGATTACATGATAAAACATCAGCAGACAGTTCTGGTTTTTATTTATCACCTTACTGGAGGGATTTTAATGTTTTCATGCAAACATGGATCAAAAACAAACAAAAAAAAAGTAAATTACATCATATGCAACAGTTTGTAACACTTTCTGATTTCAAATACAGTCCTGAAATTATGCAGTAATGATGCAGAAGTTTGAAGATTCTGTTTGTGTTCAAGTCCTTGAATGCATCAGAAGCAATGTGCAGATCCTGATGTTTGTCCTCTCAGCACAGTGAGTCCTCTCGCTCCTCCTGCAGGGTGTAGTCGATCTCGTCCATCTCTCGTTCACAGTCTTCACATCCTTCAGCGCCGCATCCCTCCACCACCACCACGCCGTGATGGTCAACCAGCCTTCCCACTCCAACTCCAGCTCCTCCCACTGTCCCCAAACCCATCCCACCTGCACCCATCCCCATTCCCATTCCCATCCCTCCCACTCCAACTCCAACTCCAACTCCATTTCCCCCCATGCCAACCCCTCCTACTCCCATTCCTCCCACTCCAACTCCTCCCATTCCCATCCCAACGCCAACAGCTCCCATCCCTCCAACTCCAATTCCTGCTCCACCTACAAGCAGCGCTCCTCCAGCGCCACAAGCCAGATGTCCAACCGCTGGTCCCACTCCTCTGGGCCACAGAGGATCCATGAGCGCCCCCTGTTGGCCGAGCTGAATCAGCTGACTGACGGAGTAAACCCCTCCGCTGCCGGCTCGTACGACCTCCTCGTAGGAGGGGGCGCGTGCAGCAGCTCGGGCCTCCTCCAGCCTCACACGGGCGCGGTGCTTCATCTCGATGATGGTCTTGGTGTAGGAGTTGAGCGTGGCGACAGCTGCCGCCATGCAGCAGCTGAACGACAGCCACGCCATGCTGGTGAAAACAAGAAGATACGATGTTTCATCAGACCACAAGATGCATTTTTACCTTCAACTCACAGCTCATAACTGTTTTAAAGCTGTGCATTAAAGAGTTAATCGAAACACTTACGCAAAAGACCATCCGTAGTCCCACGTCTGTGGTCTCCAGTCTTTGGGTCCGATGCTCACAGTCATCTGAAACACTGTGGTGTACATCATGTGCGCAACCATCCCCATCATACCTGACAGAGCAAGTAAAGAAAAAAGATATATAAGGACAAAGAGGAGAGAGGAAATCTAGCACATCTGCAGAAAAAGAAGGTGGAAATATGAGCGAGGAAACACTGAGGCCGGAGTAAAGAGTCCAGTTCCAAGCAGAACAAAGTGTGAAGCATGAAGAGTTGTGGATCCTCACCTGAGAGGACGGTGCACATGGCAGCGAAGGCGTTGATCTTGAGGGCGTTCATCTCCCTCTTGGCACAGAGGCACAACACTTCCACACACATCAGCAGGAAGCCCATGGCCAGCAGGCCGATGTACGTGAACTCACTGATGACCGAGAGCCAGAGGACTCCTGGAAACACGAGAACACAGTCTGTGTTTACGATGAACTAACCAGAGATCTGACACAGTGTGTTTTCATTTGATGGAAAGTAGAGTTCAGGTTGTATTTTCTACATGTTCTGCTTTCGTTTGTGTCGTACCCACCTTGTGTCTCTCCTGGCGTCAGCTCGATGAAGCTACGACACTTTTCTTCCTGATCATTACCTGAAAACACAATCTAGAGTTAAGAGGTTTCTAATAAAAAACCTTGTCTTTGCATATATTAAGTGAATCTCTTATATTTGATTGAATATCAGCCACCTTTACAGAGATGAAAGCAAACTGTATTTCTGTCCTTGTAGTTTCTGTCAACAAAAAGCTCAAGAATTACAGTTTTATGTTACAACTGCAAAATGTAGTTTTTGCATCTGGACGACATAAAATTAGCTCTTGCAAATGCTGACAAAGTTCCTCGTTAAAAGAGCTGTTTAAGGCCCAGTAGTTCACTGTGGGAGACAGATTTGAACCCTAAAATGTACTTTTCACTGCTGACCATCGACGGATCGCAGGGTCTTTTAGTGTAGAAATAAAAGCCAGTGTTTGTTTTTTGTTCTCAGGATACCTCCAGCTTCTCTGTGCATCTTTTGCAGTTATATACCTGCAGTATTTACATGTTTTGTGGTTTGAAACAGACGTTTCTTGCAGTTTATGCTGTGATTCACATGTAACAATGATGGTCCGTTTACTTGCCAGTTAATCGTGTGATACAATAATCCAGGCTTCTGCAAATTATCCTCCTTAGTGAGGACTCAACAGAGGCTTAACTGTAAATCATCTGTGTTGACTGAAACACATTCTTACTGACAGCAACAGCTACAGGCGAGCGAAGCAGTTTGGACCACAGACACTCGGTTCAGATGGTTTAATTAACGCAAACAGACTTTTTGAAAGGTCTAAATAATGAAAAAAGATCAGTTAAGACCACACTTCAGTTACAACAGGAGCTACGATCCCTGAGTCATGCAGTAATATCTGAAAATGTAATGAAATTCATACTTAACTTGATATGTTTTAAACCTGATGATGTTTTACCTTAAAGTATAATCATGTTAACTTGCTAAAAACACTGAGATTTGACTCTGATTTCATTCTTGGGAATGTAAGAATCTGGAGTTCAGCAGCAGATGGTTCTTTGTATGCTGTGACAAGATGCATTGAACTAAAACCCCATCGATGGGAAATGAATCCGCCCGTGGCCGTGCTGATTGGTTGTTGTGGGAGGATCTTCCATCAGATTGGAGTAGATCCCAGATTAAAACATCACAAACCATCACAAACCTTCGTTGTGCTTCTCACAGGAGAGCCAGAAGCCGGTGTGGAAGTAGCGCAGCATGTACTTGTCCTCGCCCGTCTCCCAGATGTAATGGACGGCGTTGGCCAGCTGCTTCCTCTTTATCCTGGCCAGCTCCTCCTTCTGCTGAGGGGAGAGCGTCACGTTGGAGACGGGGCTCCTCGGGTCCGGGGTGGGGGCCTCTGGATGGAGAAAGATGGGACACAAGAAGTGATGAAAGTAAGAAGAGAAAGAAGGAAGGAAAACTTAACATAGAAGGGAGATAAAGGTGATGAAAGAGGAGGTTTAAATGGAAGTAAAGGTGGGAAAAGATGGGAAAAAGGGGAGAGGAAAATGATGATAAAGAGTAAAAACATTAAAGGGAACCGAAAATGAATGTAAGGAAAACAGACATGGATGAGGGAGCTTAGTGAGGATGAGGATGCGTTCAGAGGTGAAGAGTTTGAAAGCTTTTCTGCCGCGAAACAAGAAAATAAATCCCAAAAAGGGTCCTGTGGGTCACAACATGTAACACAATCCGCCCCTGAAACACTGTTCTTTAGGTAATCTGTCATTTTCTATGCAGTGAAAATTGAATAGGACATGGAAACAAATAGGCTTAGAGCCGACAGATCAGACGGCGTGTGAGCGAATCCAGAGAACATGAAGCCGCAGATACAAAGTTCTGAGATTAGCAACAAAGCCGGGATTATGAGAATCTGTGCCAGTCGAGCGTAAAATACTCGAATATGGGGTGCGAGAACAATGTGGTGGATTCAATAAAAATCCTGCACAAAAAATAGTTTGTGCTAAGAAGTATTTTAGGAAATATTAATACAGTGATTCTTACGTTATCAATATGCTGCATGTTCTCTGAGAGATGGTGAAATATTAACAAAATGGATGTTTTTATGGACATCTGTGATGTAAAACTATTGTTTTTGTGAGCATTTCTGTAATAAATTTTGATCTGAAGCAACTTTTAATTGTTGAAATATGAAAACTGAAACACATTTGAAACAAAGGTTGTTTATAATCGAGATCTCTAGCATAATACTTTAATTTTTTTAGCTAAATTTGGCCCAAATTTAACTTGAAAATCACAAAATAAAAGTCTGTTAGGTTTTGTCAGTGTCTAGTTTAGTATTTCTTGATTGTATATAAAAGTGAACCAAAACATCTCAGTCGCCCCCTGGTGGCCAGCTGTACTAAAGGTCATACATCCCTAACCTAAAAACTCAAAGTACATGCCAAATGATTTCCCCCCAAAGATGTTTTCTGTCATTTCAGGCGGCTGTTTTCATGCTGGTGTCTGTTTGAGTTTCACATCTGTATTTAGTTAGTTATTTAAAAGAGTTTAAAGGTGGTAAAGTGTCATGATTGACAGCTCACTCTAACCTAATGTCATAAAAGAGGATGGAAGCACCTTTATCAGGGATGTTTGACCTCATGTTTGTCGGTGGGAGGGAGCACAGATGTGTTGTTCACATCTGTACAAACAAACATCTGCACCTGAAACTAAAACCTGCACTTTCAAGGAAAAACATCTTTGCTGACATCACTTCCTGCCCTCACCTGTGGTGTACGGCTGGCTGTTGTTCTGCCCGCAGTTCTTCATCTTGACGGGCGACAGGCAGAGAGGCTTCACCACCTTGTGTGTCCCCTCACACCAATAGGAGGTGCAGAAGGCCGAGACGGACAGGGTGAGAGCCAATGAGGTGAGAGACAGCGACAGCAGGGAGCGGTTACGCCTGGACATGTTCTCCAACATGGCTGCGTCTCGACTCCAAAGGAACCCAGAGAGAAACGAGACGGAGGTGTGCGACCTCGGAGTGTGAGCTTCAGCCCCACCTTCAGGTTGGTTAATTAAAAAAAAAAAAGGTCCAAGAGTTTGAGTTTGTGTCGACCAATCAGGGCGAGGTTTGTGTGACAACACAGAGAGAAGCTCAGATGAAGGGCAGTGAGTTGGGCGTGGTGGGTGGAGGTGGTGTTTGACTCATGGAGGATGATGGAGAGGAGGAGATTATGGATGTCAGAGAAGTGTGACTGAGGTCAGAGGTGGAAAGAGTCTGAAAGGAGGTCAGGAGCAAAGATGGAGAGGAGGCGGGGGGTTCGAGGAAGGAGAGCAGTGGACGAGTGGAGGTCAGAGGACAGCGGGGTGGAGAAGGATGGAGTTTAATCACTTCCAGCAAGCAGAGAAAGGAGACAGATGTGCAGGCCAGAGGTTGCAGGAGAAACTCCAGCTCTCCAGAAAGTAGTTCATCAGATTAAACTTTGGGATCTTCCGTCTCTTCTCGGCGTTACGGCACGAGCCAGGCGACCCGTTTGACTCCACACATTTCTCCCGCCGCTCTAACCCGTCTTTCCACCGCCATCACGTCTCATATCCTCTGTTTTCCTTTTTCTTTTTCTTTTATTTTTTTATGCTGACGGTTTCCGCTTCCCTCTCGGATGAAGATAAACGTCTAAATCTTATCCTGCGGATTTTGAAACTAATCAGTCCAGTCAGGGCAGATCGCGCTCCTCAACCTGCTCCTCCATCCCTCTGTGGGAGGGATTGAGTGATTAGTCCCGTATCTCAGGCCTACCTCTGGACCCGGTAATCTGTGGTAATCTTGCAGGGTTAGGTGGATGAGATTAAGTCAACTGACTCTCATGTTGTCTTTGACAGGATGACCACCTAAAAGTAAAGATGGTAGAAACAGGCGAGCAAATGGATTAAGAGCTGTTAACAGTGGAGTCGTGATGTGTCGCTGTGGTGTGTTTTTATGTGTCGTTACTATTAAACACGTTAACAAAGACTTAAATCTATGAAATCAGGATTTTTCTTTCCTTTGTTTTTTAAATAAAAGGTTCCTGCAGCAGAACCTGAATATATCATTTTGTTTTTGTGCTTAAACAGCAATAAAAATGTCTGTGACCTTTTTTCTCTCTCATAAACAAAAAAAACTCAAAATAAAAGATGTTTCAGATAAAGAAGTTTGTAAAAATGTTTGGTTTCCGTTCATCAGTTTTATTTATTGTTTCATGGTGCGAATGAGATTTTATTTGTGATTAAAAGGCAAATAAACTTGATTTTTTTCTCCAGTTATCAGTGTTAAAATCATCATTATGTCCAAAATGAACTCAGTTTAACAGAGTTTCATTTCCATCAGCTGCTCACAGTTGACTTGTTTTAAATGAACTTAAATGAAATCTTCCTGTTTCACCTGTTTATTTAAAGTTATTGTGTTTACTGCATAAAATGCATGTGACCTACAATCAAGAGTGTACCTGAATGCATCCCTGGCAGACACAGAAAACTGGAGCAGCTGCTGTTCTGTGAGCATGTTGATCACAAAACACGTCTTAACCTGTTTTCAGCTTTATTGCATCTCATGAACTAAACTTTGGATTTAAACTCAAAGAAATTTATACTGATTAAAATATTCAAATCCATAATTTTTATAGTTACATCATTTAGATAAACAGAAATAATTCAACGTTTTGTTCCCCCTCAAAATCATTCTTATATGACAGTGACCTCCACTAGAATTTAAATTACAACTCTGTGGGTTAAAATAACGTTCAGCTGGAGTTCATCATCAGTAACTCGTCGACAGTTTATTAGTCAGATTTAGTCTTCACTTCTCTCAATTTTTTTGTTTAGCCTTTTTTCACTTACTGGTATCTGGCAGAATTATAAGAAATCATTGCTGTTATAAATAATAACAATAAACCAAGTAATTAATACATTTTGTCATGTTCAACCAAACATCAGAGTTTATTGGTCCATTATATCTTCTTGTTTTGTGAGACTGTAATTGTTTCGGTACATTGATGTGATAACTGATATTGTATCTGTGAGGCACATCAGGTGCAATATTTCAGTGTTTGATTTCAAAGTATTACAAAAGTAATTCATATATATTCAGACGTATTTATGTTTTTGATAAATGTAAAAAGTTACCATTACAAAAAGTAATTTGTATCAGTATGTGACTATGTTTTAGCTTTTTAACCCAGCATTCAGGCAGCTTGCAGATCATTAATTTGGTGGTTTTCAACATGAGGTTTGGTGAGTAAAAGCTGGTTTGAAAAGCACGAGTGCATCCTTCATGTTAAAACAGCAGGAGATTCACATTTACGACTCACAGTTATTACAAACCGAACTCACAGTTTATTGTTTTTCTCTGCATCGTCTCGTCGTGATGAGCTGAAATCTTCCGTCTCACATACGTGATTGGAAAAAATCTGATGCTTAACTTCTGATCAGCTTAAACCCGAAGCAGCAGAAATAAAAATGAAACAATAAACAGCTGGACTCACCATGTTCGGGACCCCGGCAGAGACCTCACCTCTCCTCCAAAACAGGGACTCGCTCTCCTCCACCTTTCCTCTGCGCTCCCTCATCACTCCATCCTCCGTCTTGGGCGAGTTTTCCATCAGAAACCCACCCAGATTTCCCTCTAATCCCCACAAGTCCATCTGTTACTTTCCCTCCCCTTTGCTCCCTATACTGTCTCTGTTCATCCATCCTCCCGGCCTCCGGTCGTCTTCATCTCTCCTCCTCACTCGTTCATAACCTTCCTGACCTCTGGGCCTATAGTGATTAATCTGACAGTATGGTATGGGCAGCTTAGACTGACATGTGTGACAGTGTTGTGGTCTCATGGTCAGCGCTGCTCTCTAAACTTCGACCCCTCTTAACACAAAACCCATACAGCTGTGCAGTAAATACAAGCTGAATCTCTGATTGGAAGATTGATTACTGGAGAGAGTTTGTTCAAACTTTTTAACCTGCTGATTTTGTTTGGTTTGGTGAGAAAGATGAAGAAAACCTCAGCAGATGCAGAGGGAGAATATGATAGAAGTTATTTATCAGAGGTGGAGTAAGAAAAACTGTAGATCTGCAGAAAAATCAGTTTCAAAAGAAACCCTGTTGTTTGTGTTATATCATCAGAATCGCTTGCGTGGAAAAAGGCAACATAAGGACTCGGACCATCATGTCCTAATGTGACTTGAGCTGTCTGTCAAATCCTTAATGTCCCTCTTTCTGTTTCTGAACACTAAGCTCCCTCTCGCTTCATGAATGGGAGACTCAGATTCGCCACGAGTCAATCCTACATTTCCTCTGAACAAAGTCTGTAACGGCCTTAACTGACACCATCAGATCGCTCCTTTTAATTAATCAATGTGTACAGTGAATGATTAAACATGTAAAGCAATAAAATTAACTGTTAAATACAGAGTTAAGTGAAAAGATTCTCTTCAGATGTGTTTTAAGACTTAAAAACACTCTGCTTTCAAAAATGATTTGTTTAATATGTCTTTTCTCAGCGTGTCATACTTGTATCCAGCATACTAGATTGTGATTGGCTTTTAATAGTTCTGATGTCACAAAAATGTGCTGATCATAAGTTTTCCTCTTCAGCAGATTTATGTGAAAACAAGCTTTAAGTGTCGGTGTTAAACATTATTCTGCACTTTGAAGGTCAAACATCAAGTTAAATCACAATAAGAAAATCACATTTTGGAGGAAAGATTGCAGGACTTTATTATTGATGGTTGTGTTCTTATTTTGTTTGAGTTTAAAAACTAAATGATGTGTTCTGGTTTAATTTGCTTTCAATATGCAAATTACATTAAACCAACTAGTTTAACATTTAGTGTTTTATGTAGAACGAGTGGAGTCAGCTGGGTCTAAATATGTGAGTCTGTGGCCCTCTAGTGGTAACAGGAGGTTAGGTTTTTATGTCTCGGACAATAAAATTGAGCTTTAATTTCCAAAAATACAAGAGATTCAGTTTAAAAACTGAGATTTGAGGAAAAAGTTTTAGGTAAAAGTGAACAGTGCTGAAAAGATGTGGTGAGAAAAGAAAGTGTTTCACTCAATGTGTCTTTTTATTTCTCAAATGTACTGTATACTGTCACAGTTTACAACACAGTTTTAAATTTAAATACACAGCAAAATAAATTATTTTAATACAAAATTAAATTTGAGAAATAATAAGAGTGCTAAGGACTATTTTCTCCATCCTCGTCTTTCTATATTATCATAAACTCCTCGAAACTAAAATGTCATTCAGTCAAGTTTTCCACCAAAATTCACATTTAAAAGGATTTGAAAATACAAGAAAAACATGAACAGGCCCATTAAACACAACCTTTGAACCATGTGACCACTCAGGAGTCACGTTGGTCCTGTTTGTTTTCAAAGAGGCTTCGATTTACGGAGTCAAAGTCAAAAAACCTCGGTGTTTCTTCAGCCACACGGAGACGGCAGCTGTCTGTAGAGCTACATGAAGAGATGCAGAGAAGCTGAAGAGGAGCCTTTTCAATGGGTTTGATTTTTTATACAGATGACACACACATGTTAACGTACGGAGGAGGATCTCTTCAGACAGCATGCAAGTTTTAGAGGCCGATATGCTCAATATCAGTTTTTATTTAGCCATCAGCGCTCAACATCATACATACAATAATACATCTCTGACTCTTGTGCAATGCGAGGAGATACAACAAAGACATGTTCGATTGCACGACGAATCGAGAACGACTACGAATCGAAACAGGGACGAGAAAGCCACCATTGGTTACTGAGTCGATTGATAATGCAGAGTTCGAACAGCCAAGTCAGATTAAAGCCGATCACGCCTGACATCACGTGTGATCAATACCATCAGGTGCACCCGTCTGATGACGTCGACGCAATGAAAGTCGACCTGAACTTGTCTTTGTTGGAGGCGGTTTGCTGCATTGTTGCATCAATAAATAATCAAGCAATAAATTAATCCATAAATAGATCAATAAATAGTTACTCATGATTGTAACACTCTAATATACAGTATATTTCAAGGTTTATCTGTGATTACGTCCACTATTTACATCAGCACGATACACACACACGCACACACACACTCACCTTATATGAACACTTGCACGCTTAATGAAAACCTACAGAGACGCTGCTCTCAGATCAGTTCTGTCGACGTTTTTCAGGTCACAGAATCATTTAACACTCAAAAACATCGTAACTCTTCCGTATTTTCCACATAGACACTCACACGCAGGTGCTCTCTGTTTCTCACACTTGATGCATGAAGATTTCAAATAAGTTCACTGTTTTATTGATTGTTGTGTGTATTTTTTTAATATATTATGCTGCTTAGTTTAAACTGTGGCTGTTAATCTGAAGGGGAGGCAAGTGTGAGCTGATGGTTCAACTAAAGGTCATACGTGTGGTTTTACATGTTTTAGCCTCACAGGTTGTTAACATGTTACTGCTGTGCACGATGTAAAAGTGTCGTAACGGTCAGTGATGTCACTCCAACAGAAGTTAAAGTGATATTATCACATGCTGCTTCAGGTACGAGACTCAGACTCTGCAGACTGAGTTTGTCTCATGGAGATTTTTTGGAAGCTTTTCTGTCTTTGTGCATTTAAATAAATTCTTAAATTGCATTTATGAGGCTAAAACATGTAAAACTACCCAGCGGGGGGTGGGGGTGGGGTGGGGTGGGGTGTCACGATATAATCCATGCATCTGATAGGAAAGATTACATGTTTTATTGTCAGAGCAGGAATGGATTGTTGTCTTTGTTCGCTGTCTCACTCAAACCACTGCCTGACACCACCTGTGGACTGGACTCACCCATTCCTCCCCCCAGTAAGAAGGGGTCTGCCAAAGGGTTCCCCACCTGAGAGCCAGCCTGCACCCCGCCCACTCCTCCCCACGAGGGGTTCATGTTAAACCCCACCTGTTGACCCCCTCCCACAGAAACAGATTGCATCATTCCAGTGCCTGAACAAGAAGGAGCCACCTGAGCTGCATGAAGCATATTTAAGCTGGAATGAGACACCCCCATTGTATATGATGGTAGCCGACATGGGGGGGTTTCACTGGGAAGATTAGCTTCTCCAAAAGTTGTAGAAGGTGCACCAACGAAGGGAGCAAGGTTGTAACCAAAAGAGCTGCAGAATGGAGCAGATGCTTCAGGCAGAGACACCCGTGCAGTAACTCCTGGTCTGACCACGAGGCCAGACGTCATGCCTTTGGCTTTGAACGCACCTGGGAAGTCAGGAGGAGTTACAGGGGGGTGGGGGGGGTGAGGGGAAGGGATATGCAGTTTGAAGTATTTCAGCAAAGAGAAGATGCATCAAAGCAGAGAGAGAGGGGTGAGGAGAGTTAAATATCCGCTGGTTAATATACAATAGGTCACTAATACTCACACATACACACACATACATACACAACATCTATGCAATACAGCAAGACCACGAGGGGGCGGGGGGGCGAGTAGGCAGAACATATGTCACAATAAGCTTTTCCATACAAACCTATTGATAAATATTTATTTGTCAGTCATATTTTCTCCACCTCTCTCTCTCTCTGTGTCTCTCTGGACTGAAGACTTCAGCTGAACAGGAGTTGGATTTTACTGGTTTTAGTGGTTCAGTGATTTTCCAGTCTTTGAGGTCGATCATGCATCCATTTGAATCAAGCGCACCACAAAGAAATCCACGTGAAGTCAGAAATGGCAT
Source organism: Acanthurus leucopareius (assembly GCA_029814765.1). Lineage (NCBI taxonomy): Eukaryota > Metazoa > Chordata > Actinopteri > Acanthuriformes > Acanthuridae > Acanthurus > Acanthurus leucopareius. The sequence goes on along the minus strand of JAQMCX010000018.1, from coordinate 1,421,343 downwards.
TAATCGCTCTGAGTGAAGCGTGATATCTGTCCTTACCAACGGCTTGTGTCTGGGCTGAAAGCTTGTTCACAAGGGGGCGCTGTCTGGGGTTAGAGGAGAGTAGATCATCCAAGTCAACAAGCGACGCCCCCGCCGAGCCCAGAAATGAAGCAGTCTTTCTGTACATCTCCTTCTCCTGCACCGTTTGCTTTCCTGTAATAAAATAAAGGTCCAGTTCTTCTCTAAAAGGTGTTTTCTTTTGGGAAAGGTCAGGGAGGAAGAGAGAGCAAAGCGGAAGAGAAGTTTAGTCGGTCACTTGTTAGCAAACTGCTGATAGATGGGATGACGGAGATGAAATAGAGTGAAAGGGTCACACATGCAAATTATCATTAAATGTAGACGATAAGAAGGTGAATTAAGAATTAAAAGCACGTTAACGCAGATGAAGATACAGAAAGTTAAGGTTTTAGAGTCACTTTTCTCAGCCGAGTGCTGGCACAGAAAACAAGCAGGAAGTTTTTTGGACAGCTGACAAAGATTCAGTTCATTTAAGCAAAGTCAAGAATTTAATGGTTGTATGCAAAGATGGAATAATGGGGTGAAGAAATATGCATTCAGAAAGGAGTACAAAGTGCAATTTACCTGTCCCATTGCTAGGCGCGTCGCTTGGTGTACCCCAAGGATCCCCTTTTTTAGATGCTCCGTCCCCAAATGGGTCGCTGGATGGGGAGGAGTCTGAGGGCGGAGCAGGTGAACCCCATGCGTCATCTGTGTTAACTGGGGCTGCAGCTACACAAAGAGGGTAAAGCTCAGTCATATAGCCATTTTTAACAGCCCAACAACAAGAGTAAGTCCTACTGAAATGATTCTGGTGGGTTTAGGGGGGTTGCGTATCTCTAATATGAGTTAACAAATGATTTAAGTTCTGATGGCACCATAGCAACTTTAATTTGTTAAAGACAGCCATCGGATAAACAGGCAAAATCTACTAAATGTCTTCCAAAATTCCAGGATCTTCATGCCCAAGCATCCATTTTTGTTTGTTTCTTACCTGGAGCTCCCCATGGGTCACTGTCTGGTTTGGATGAATCCCCAAAAGCATCAGTAGCGTCACCGGGTGAGGAGGCGCTTGTCCCATCCCCCCAGGGATCGCCACCCTTTGTTTCACTTGTAGCAGACGACGCCCCCCAGGGATCCGACCCAGTGGCGGGTGGAGAGCTAGCAGGGGGTCCCCATGCATCTCCACTGACCTGAGGTGGACTCACAGGAGGGGCTTCAAAGGGGTCTGAGGCATTATCCTTTGGTGGGCTGGATGGCACTGCGAATGGGTCCTCTTTAGGAGGTGTTGTTGGTGCAGTGAAGGGGTCATCTTGTGTCGGCTTGGATGGTGCAGAGAAAGGATCCTCTCCACTGGGTTTTGTAGGTGAAGCAAAAGGGTCTTCTTTTGTTGGTTTGGATTCTGCAGAGAAAGGATCCTCTTTAGGTGGTGTTGTAGGGGCGGCGAAAGGGTCGTCTTGGGTGGATTTAGTCGGTGCAGAGAAAGGATCCTCCTTGGGTGGTGTTGTGGAAGCAGTGAAGGGGTCTTCTTTAGGGGGTGTTGATGCTGGTGCTGCAAACGGATCTTCTTTAGGTGGTGTTGATGCTGGTGCAGTGAATGGATCTTCTTTAGGGGAAGTAAAGGGATCATCTTTAGGAGCACTGAAGGGATCATCTTTTGGGGCGTTAAAGGGATCATCTTTTGGGGCGTTAAATGGATCATCTTTTGGGGCGTTAAAGGGATCATCTTTTGGGGCGTTAAAGGGATCATCTTTTGGGGTGTTAAAGGGATCATCTCTTGGATTGTTGAAAGGATCATCTTTTGGAGTGTTAAAGGGATCGTCCTTCGGGGCATTAAAGGGGTCGTCCTTTGGAGTGTTGAAGGGATCGTCCTTCGGAGTGTTGAAGGGATCATCCTTCGGGGTGTTGAAAGGATCCTCCTTTTTAGCACTAAATGGATCGTCTTTTGGAGTATTAAATGGATCCTCTTTTGAAGCAGTGAAAGGATCCTCTTTTGGAGTGTTGAATGGATCATTGTTTGACGAACTAAACGGATCTGTCTTATCCTTTGGGGCAGCAAATGGATCTTCCTTGTCTTTTGGTGCACCGAAAGGATCAGGTTCATCTTTTGGTGCTGCAAAAGGATCTTCTTCATTCTTTGGCGCATCAAACGGATCCTCTTCAGTTTTTGGTGCTGCAAATGGATCCTCATCGGTCTTAGTTGGAGCCCCCCAAGGATCACCGCTGGCTGCCGTTTCACTGGTGTCAGGTCTTGTGGGTGTTCCCCAGGGATCTGTGGCCTCTTTGGGTTCTTTGGGTGCTCCCCATGCATCTGTTTTCTCCTCTACCTCCATCTCTTCAGCCTTCTCTCCTCCCCAGGCACCATCTTTAACATTACCGCCTTTGCCCGCATCCTCCCATTTTAGTTCGTCTTCGCTCAACTTGGCCTAAAATATTACAATTACGTGATTAGTGAAGGAAACACAAGAACTAAGGGTTTAATTAGTGGTGTATCTAAACCCCTCCTACTAATACATCATGGCTTATAAGTGTACTTGCTGTACACTTACCCTCCTCTCCACTTCTTTCTTCTCGGCTTCCTGCTTAAGACGCTCCTCTTTGCGGGCAGCAAAGGAGGCAGTCAAGTCGGCTACGGAGGGTATGTTGTCTAAGGATGGAAGCCCGCTGGCTCCAGCAACATAACATGGCTTGTAGTTTGGATCCTTGATAGTGTCAACGGATGAGGCTGATTAGAAGGGAACAGAAAAGACTCGATGAGATTTGTGTAATGGATGTAGACAAATATAGAAAATCATAGTAAACAGCTGAAACAGAATAATAGATATTTATTGGTGGTATTTAATGACGGAGAGGCTCACATGCAGAACTTTTTGATGTCTTCTCTCTAGTCTTGACAGCGAAGTCTCTCTCCTCCTTTAGTTTTTCATCGTCCTCCATAAGAACAAGGACAACTTTGGCCTTCTCTCGCACATTTGCACCCTGGGAGAGATTTGTTTACATTAGACATTTGATTTGGCTCTGAACCTCTAAGCAAAACTTATCTACACTTTAATACAACCTTAACCTGAAACAAACCTTAAACAAACCCTAAATGACAGAAGTCTTGTTAAACAAGTCCAACTTTAAATAGGGTCTGGATTTAATTCATAAATAACTCAACTGAATCTGCTTTAATTCCTTTTAATATACATTCAGTCTGAACGTGTGAAGTGATGTTTCTCTTGAAAACTTCTGAATCAGAAGGTTCTTACACTGGTTAAACAGCAAACCTTAGCTGAACCTATCGTCATTGCTTAATTATGAGCCTGGCTTTGAGGTTGAAAGGTGTATGATGACATGGATCTTATAATACCCATAATGGAAATCCTTAATGCATAGCATGCAGCCTTTTAATGGATATTAAAGGGTTGCATGCTTTGGAGACCATCAGGAAGAACATATCACCTGATCTTTGCCATCCTTTTCTACAAAGCGATACTCTGTGAGGGCTTTGACGATGTAGATGTTGTCTTTCATTTTCAGAAGCACACGATCGTCACCAGTCTTTAACAGGTACTCCAGCAGTGTCAGCGACTGGTATGAAAAAGCATGACAACCGATAAAGAATAAATGTATTTGACCGAAACAGAAATTAACTGACAGTCAATATAGTTTTAAACACTTTGTTTTCTATAAAACTGTGAGATTCAAAGAACAAAAAAACAATAAAAACATCAAAATAGAGTCTGAGTAACATCACAGATCCAGTAGGAAAAGATAAACAATGCAAAAGATTCAAAACACACAATGTTTGTAATGGACTTTACTGTAAGTGTCACCACACGGCTGGCAAAGTTAATAAGGACCTATTATGTAAGTAATTTAGTTAAACAAGAAACCTTAATGGCAGAAAATGTGCTGCAGTTCTTTACCAAACACCTTCTGCCTTTAACCCTTCTGTCTCTTTAATGTGGTCTTTACTGAAGGCAGATAAATAACTCGAGTCATTTAATGGAAGAGAGAGTGCTTCCACTGAGGATACTTAATATAGCAACGCATTTCAGATGAGCGAGGGCAGCTGAAACTGCTGAACATGCAAACTTAGCAAAGTGAAGATTCAGTCATTTTCATGGTGAGCGTTCCTGTACATGTCCAGTTACTCTAATGCAAAATATCCTGTCTTTGATCGAATGCTCTGTCGCATTAATCACATTTAATTTGACATCAAACACTTAAATAAAGAATGGTGGTAATCAAAAATGGCCCATTATTTACACACAATAGATAGGAAACATATCTGCATCAGATTATTTAAAAAATATTACATTTACAGATAAATGAAAGCCAGTATAAAAATATTGTCTGTGGACAGTCTTGGTTAAAATGCATCCTTGTTGGCTTTAAAGACATTTAATGTTTTATACATGTATAAAATATTAGAAATTAAAAAAACTGACTGTATAATTATTGTCTGAGACCAGAGAAATGTTGATCATGATGGTTCTAAGGCCTTGTTTTAAAATAGGAAGCCACAGGTGAATCCTCAGTCTGAACACAAAACAGGGAATATTTGCATTGTTGTTACCTTGTGGATGTGTCTCCAGTTCTTGTCATCTTTCAGACGTTTCCAGAGCATCGTCATGATCTCATTACAGGCCACCACATTGTAGGTCAGATCGGAGATGTCAGCCATCTGAGAGCTGGAAGGGCCCCATGGGTCATTAGATGTCGCCTCTCTCACCTGCAACAGAAGCAAAGCAGGAAATGTCTCTGTAGGTAATATAATATAGTGGCAGCATGAAGCTCAGAGATGCCAGTGACCCTTACCTTGACCTCAGCCTCAGAATAGTTCTGGACGAGGTTCTTTAGCTGACGACGGAGCATGGAGGACGTCATGGTGCTTTTGGTGGGAGGTGGGGAATCAAACCACCCTGATCTGAATAAAACAATACTTGTAAACAAGATGCACTTACACAATTTAACACACAATAAATATTACAGAAGCACACAAACTCCCATACCTTTTCTAAGTCTGGCTGTGTTGCCTTGTTTTGTGTTGCCTGAGTGCGGTTGCTGGCTCAGTGAGCACACATCCTGCTGCTCTCTCCTCCCCCTGACTGCACTGGCTTGTCTCAGGATGTCAGAAACCAGATCCTACAGCTGCAGGAAGCAACCAGTCAACACAAAAAAGACCACTGGTTAGCTCTGAGGGACAATGAAGGGTAGACACTCACAAATATTTTACTGCAAAGCTGGACAAAGGTGTGCCTACACCTGCTGTGTGTCAGCTCTTGTCAGTTTGTCATAATCACTGCGACAAACTCAGGTCCTCATTTCGGTTAGCCGTCAAGCTAAGCTACAAGCTAGTTAGCTGCCAGCATCCTGAGGCTGGTGCTACGAATTATAAGCTTAAAGCTCATTTAAAGCGGAACTAGATGACCTGAATCAGAGACATAATAACTGTAAGTCGACGTGCTCGTAAGTAACGTTGACATATGAGTCACAGCAGGCACACACCGTGTTTTCAGGACCTCGGAGAGCGACCGAAGACGACTAGCAGCCGTCAATATGGCTAACGGTCAGGCGATGTTGTTAAGCCTGCAACAATCAGCTTAAACATAAGAATTTCGTGATAAAATGAGCTTTATATTTCAAAATACAGACACTGCTTTTCATTCAAAGTAATATCAGCTGACTGTGCTTCATTTCGTGTGTTAAAAATGCATATTCGCTTCAAAAATAAAGCACTAACCCTTACAGGATCTTCAGGAATCTTCGAGGAGACGACACGACCGGACGGTTTCCGCTTCCGCAGTTTTCAGCACCTGCCAGCCCCCGCCCCCTTACTCTGTTTTTTTATTTATTTCACCCAATTAAATACACTTTTCTGTAAAACACATTTTTTTGAATCATTTTAAATAAAGTTTTTTTTCCCCTCTCATAAATAGGCTACAGCAGTTTCATGTCGATAAAGTACCCGTTATAACGGTTCTGATGGAGAGTGTAAGTGGGTACAGCCGGCGCCAGCGCCATCTAGCGGTCAGTAGATTATAAACCTCACACACACACACACACACACACACACACACACACACACACAAGCCCCCCCTCAGAAGAGAACTGAATAAATGAGTCACAACCACAACTCCCAACTCCCACATCAATAACAGTTGAATCAAGATGGCGACCGAGGGCGAGTACGAGTCGATCCTGTGCGTGAAGCCCGATGTCAACGTTTACCGCATCCCGCCGCGAGCTTCAAACCGCTCGTACAGGTAAAGAACCGACCGTCGGTCCTTAACGTCGCCGTAAAAATACGGTTTAACGGTGTTTGTTGCCGCTCGGTGTGGACATTTTACTTTGGCCGCTCGCTGCCGGTGAGCTGAGTGCTTTCAAAGGAGCTCTTTTTTTTAATCATATTTATAAAAGACTGATTATAACACCGTGTTTTTGAACGTAAAGGTGTAGTTTGATTCGGTTACCGGCATCGTGATCCGCCGAGCTGTCAGAGACATGATGGAGATGTTTGTCATGATGCCGGTCGGTCGGGGCGACCTGCCAGGACCGTCCCGCTCCTCTGTGTGACAGCTGGGATCCGTTTTACACACCGACACCCGTTAATTATCATTTTCCGGCTTTTCTGTCCGGTTATTATTTATCTTGACGTCAATATTATTGATAAAAGTTTGAGTCCAGCCTGTTGTGTTCATGTCAGCTCATTAATTCAGCCTGTAAACAGCCCGTAAACAGCCTGTAAACAGCCTGTGTGGGCGAAGAGAACAACAAAGAGCCATAATAATTATCTTTAAAATCATTATTATGGCTCCATATGGCCGCCATACAATAAATGAAGTGTCAGTATAAATATTTATCATGTTTTTTTTTAATCATTATCAAAACAGTGGATTAATAAATGATTATTGTGTTATTGTACAGTTGTTTTTCACCCAAAAAGGGTCCTGATATTAATCTGAACAGACACGAGATGATTAAAGAGAATAAATCCAACTGTTTCCTTTAATATTTAAACCAACTCGGTTTTTTATCATATATTGTTTTTATCTTTTTTACTGGATACATCTTATTTTAAAAATATATAGATGTAAAAGCCCTCAAATTTAAACAAAAATTGTTTTTTCTTCAGTTTCTCTTAAATCCCATCAACTCAAATTAAACCTTAATCTGTGTTAATCTGTGCTAATCAGAAGAGGTTAGGAATCACAGGTGTAAGTTTTTATTTCTTTCAGAGAGATTTTTCATTATACTTTATTTGACAGGTGTAACTAAGATATATTTTCTGCAGTTCATAATGATTCAAAGCATATTATCTCGTCATGATGAACAGAATACAACAGATTTTATGGATTATAATGTTTTATCACTCATTCACAGTGTGTTTTTGATAATCAGATATTTGACATCTTCTTTATTGGTTTAAAGTCTTAATTGATCATTGAAATTACAACATTTTCTTCTGAAACAGATACATAAAATGTTGTGTATTTTTCAGTAGTCCAGTTTTATTCTAACACCCAGTTTGTCTTCAGGGCAGCTGACTGGAAGCTGGACAGTCCAGACTGGTCCGGCCGGATGAGGATCACAGCCAAGGGCCAAGTGGCCTTCATCAAACTGGAGGACAAGGTCTCAGGTATCACTTCACTGAGTTTTTTATTATCCTATATCATGACACTCGTTTACATTACAGCATTACAGCTAACAGGAGTCATTACCTGTCCATGATGTTCTCAAAAAGACTCCAGCTCCCAGAGACTTTTACCTCTTAAAGATGAATAAATGTAAACACAGCTCATTGTTTTGCTTTCATCTCTTGTCATTCCCCTTCCTGTCCTCTAGGGGAGCTGTTCGCTCAGGCACCGGTGAAGGAGTATCCAGGCATTGCAGTGGAAACAGTCAGCGACTCCAGCCGATATTTCGTCATACGGATACAAGACGACAACGGTGAGGATGAGAATGTTTTAAAAAATGAATATAAATTATATTTTTAGTCTTTATAGCTTCAAACTGTGTGTTAAACATGTGGGTTTGAATAACTTAGTGTTGGCTGTTGTTGCTGTTGTGTCGTTTCCTGTCTGCAGGTCGCAGTGCGTTCATAGGAGTTGGCTTTGGAGACCGAGGAGACGCTTTTGATTTCAACGTGGCTCTGCAGGACCATTTTAAGTAAGCGCATCCTGGATGGTCTCAGTGTGTAAAGGTGGTTCAGATGAACAGTCACAGTTCTGTGTAGCTGGAAAACTGCATGCTGTGGTGTTTTAAAAAACTGCTGAGATGCTTTGTTTATTTCTGTATCTGTGCTGATGAGGTGATGTGTGTCTCTGCGCGTCTTGCAGATGGGTGAAGCAGGAGAACGAAATCAGTAAAAGTGCCCAGCTCGGGGACTCGGGACCGAAACTGGATTTGGGCTTTAAGGAGGGACAGACCATCACACTGAACATCGGGGTCAGAACCAGTTTGTCCAGAATTTCCACCTTTTACTGCATTTTTCTCTTCTTCCCAAAACACCTGATCATTCTTTTTTCTCTCTAGCAAGGTAAAAAGAGGGATAAACCCCGCCCACAGGGCTCAGGTGGGTTTGGACTCCTCCCACCACCACCTGGAGGCAAGATAGCCCCTCCTCCTTCATCAGGCTTATCCAATCACAACATAGTCCCGCAGACAGGAGGCACAGCGACAGGTAGACTCAGACTTTTACATATGAAGCTCTGTGAATCTTTATTTCATCTCTGTGATCATAGAAGACACACAGCAACGGTTTGGGTGAGCCGAGCGGTGAACGTCCGTGCCGTTCGTGGGTGGCTCGTATGTGCAGCTTTATCCCGCAGCAGTGACCTATTTTTCTAGTCATTTTGTTAATGAGTTGCAGTTAAATGAGTCATAGAGTTATTAGAGTTTCAGGCTGCAGAAAATGAAGCGAATGTGTGTCACGATCTCTCTCTGTGTGTCTGTGTGTGTCTGTGTGTGTCTGTGTGTGTCTCTGTCAGGCTGCCTGCTGGAGCTGGACAGCAGTAACTCGAACACAGTCGTTCAGTCGAATCCTAGTTCAGATCTGTGGGGAGATTTCTCTGCTCCTGCAAGGTGGGCAACTCAGTTCTTTGAATATTCACCATGTGGCCACAAGTATGTGGACACACAAACATTACACTTACACGTACCTCTGTTAAGACTTTGAGGTCTTAGTACTTGACTGTGGAGATTTATTGTAACAAGTAAGAAGTGACAAGCATTTACAAGGTGCAACACTGCTGTCAAGTGTGAGAATGTGGTTTAGTTCATTTATAAGGTGTTTAATTGTGGTTGAGGTCGGAGCTTTATGCACCAAGTTAGATCTTACACACCTAAACTAAGTTCTTAACAGAAATTTGAGATAATTTAAATAAAGATAAATGGAGAGTTAAAGGGACTTAAAGGGAAGATAGATATTCTCAGTGAGGATTAATTTGTTCTATAATCTCTGAGCAGCAAATGTATGTCTAATCGAGTGTCCATATACTTTTGGCCATATCATGCAACTACACTTGCTATGTCATATTTTCTAAAAAATGTGCATTTTTAAATTTCATGGACTTTAGACATGATACACAACATTTTTCACATCACAAATTGTCACTTGATAACTGATATGAAGTTATCAAAATACAAATAAATAATTTCTGCATTTTCAGTTTGGTTCCACCGCCCTCGAGACCACAGGACACCGGGAACTGGATCCAGTTTTGAGTCGTCGGCTGTGAAGTCGGCTGTGATTTCCATCTCACTGCATCTGTGTCTGTAACTTCCTGTGCATCACACTGAGGTTAACTCCCAAACACTGATCCCAAAGCAGAGACGTGAAACACCGCAGAGCTGTAGAAACATGTCATGATATCATTTCATTCAGAAAAAAGAGTCCGAGTTCTTTCAGATATTCCTGGCAGGAAACGAAGCATTAATCCGTTGAAGCCATCACATGATATGAGCCATTTCCAATAATATTTAAGGGCTATGTGTGACGTCCTCCTGTGTGTCTGCATCGCCTCCCCAGCAGATGGCTCCCTGAGCAGAGGTTTGTCTTTGATCCGGCTGGTGTTGACACTGCAACAGCTCCCCCTGCAGGCAGTACAGAGTGCAACATCTGGTGTTTTTCTGAAGCCTGATGTGAATAATGTGCAAAGAGTTGAAAGGCTCAGCTGAAAGTCACATCACTGTAAGACAAATCAAAAAAGAAAGAAAAACTTAACTCTTAAAACTGAAACTCTCTTTCCAATCGGCCTTATTATGTTTAATAAAATAGTTTTTTTTCTTTCTGTTGAATATTTTTCATATCAGAGCAGCACTTTGTCTGACTGATTCAAACATAAATCAACAGAAATGTGTTTATTTAAAATGAAGTGTTGTTTGATTTTGAGAATGTAAATGAATATAAAATAGAACTTTAAATGAGTTTCTCTCTCTGGGATCTGAACACTAAAATTTTCCAGATTTTAAATCTTCTGAGTGCAGATGAAATCACCTTTATCCTGCGATTTACTGGTATTTATCACCACAGGAATCAAAGTATCCATTGTACATTATCTTTAAAGAATCACTGAACTCACTTAAACGCACAACATGTCATTTCTGCCACTTGAGGTCCGTCAGTCTAAACAGTAAAAGAAGAAGTCATGAAGCAGCATGGGATCATGGGATTGATTTATTTCCTTATTAAACAGCCTTTATTGTAGGTTAAAATCTATCTGACAGGCTCAAGCAGAAATGTTCTTAGATGAGGTGATTTATAAAAGTTTTTTAACATTATGTTTGGTCACTTTTAGACATTTCAGTGTGGAAATGTTACATATTGTGTGTTTAAGTGACTGGAGTAAAAATGTTTTGAGATATATAACCATACAGGGAATATACAGGAAATATAAGCATTCCTTCTGGAATATTAAATCTATGGATTAGTGTTTACAATATAAAACCATACTTGTGTTTACTTCTGCGTGCTCGTTATCAGCAGGTTTGTTTTGTTGTATCACTGAAATCAGCAGCCACATTCAGACACGTACGCATTACTAACACTTATTTACATTCTGCATACTTAAATTCATTTTTTTAGAATAAATGTGGATTGATTTTTAGTAAAATTAAAATAAAAAACATATCGAATAAATAATAACAGTTAACTTGCCTGTATCCAAAATCTGCTCGAACTGAAAGAATGAAGCAAACCAGAGCAGAACATTGGTCCATTTCCAAGATCATCAGTGGGAAAATGTTAGTTTGTAAGCAAATCTAAGCTTCACTTTTTACATTAGTAATATACTTAATTACTAATGTCCATCTTAGTTACATTTAGACGTTAACACAGAGTTCCTGTTGCAGCCCCCTGCCCCTTTAAAATACCCTGCTTCTATAACAAACACTGACTGAGGAGAACAATGTGCTGCTCACACCACAGAAGAAGAGTTTGCTTATGAAAGGATTCTGTAAATTAACAAATTAATTATCTGTTACAGCAGAAGAACAATCAGCTGACCTGCTTTCCTGTGTTTTGTAAAGTGACCGTGAGACTTTTTGATCCTCACAGTGTTAACGAGCTGCAGTTTGACTGCTGAAACAACCTTGTTGTGACACTAAATAATGTGTGTTTCATTGAAATAAGTGTAGATCTTTATAAACAGTGCAGAAATTTAATTTAAATATTAAATAAATATAAGATGCAAAGGCTGTCTGACATAAAAAGTGCTGAGTTTTGACACTAAATTGAGGCAGTGTGAGGACATAATATGGAGCTTATTGGAGTAGTTTGACATTTTGGGAAATAAACTTATTTCTAACTAACTTTGAGATGAAGTTTGATAGTTCAGTTCGATAAATCAGCTAGTCTGGCTCTCTCCAAATAAAAAAACAAAAGTCTCTCATAAGTCAACACGTTCCTTGTCTCTTCATGTTTCCCAACTTGTCGAACTGTTCCTCTAACTGATATTCCACCTAAAGGGAAGAACCTACCTGATGCTGTCATCCCCATGTCACATATTTCAGACTTCACACTGAAGTGAACTGAACCCATAAACACTGTTGAGATGCGAACACGTCGGTTTCAGACCGAAGAGAAACAGAACGATTGTCTTCACTCCATCTGATGAATGTCTTAATGACAGCGAATGATTGGTTCGTTCCAGCGCTGAAGGTCTTTGCTGATGGTGAAGATGGACGGTGCTTTCAGGACTTTTTTGATGAATTGTCACAAACTTTTCAGTGACTGTGAATTAGTTTTGTTTGCATTATGTTTTCAAGGTTTGCTGTGATGAAATCACATGAACTGTATTTGATTGACATTCAGATTTAAGGCTGACTGATCTATGTTGATACGTGTGTGTTGTGTTTACATTGATTGTATTTGCTGGCTAAAATATAAAAAATGTGTCCCATTTCTCACTCATTCCACTCTGACTGTAAAATCACTGGACTAACACTTGATTTATGACCAATTTCATGAGAAAGAGGCAATAAATCCTTTGAAAGGATGTTTGATGTCTTGTTTTTTATTTTAATACTTGAGATGAATTAAATATCACAGATGGCTGCAAAAACTTCACTTTTTAATTTGTAACAACTTCACATTTTAAACTGACATTTCTTTCAGATAAAATCCAAAATATTTCACTTCTGTTAGATTTTAATTTACATTTCTAACAATCCTGAGAGCAACTCAAACTCAGCTATTTGCATCTAAAGATCCCTGAATCCTTATAAAACCAGTTGGCTCTAACGTGGCTTTTTTTTCTTACAGTGAGACGGAAAAACTGAACCTTTGGACATTAAAGCTGTAAAGAGAGCTGGTGATGTTAGATGTGGATACTGTGCTTTTAATCTACATGACGTACAACAACAGAGTGAAGTCCCTTTGTTATCTGAAGGTCAGGAAAGGTCGAGGGTGATGAAACTGGCCTTCAGCACAAAGCAGGAAGTCAGAAGTGACAAAAAGGCTGTTTGTTGTTGATTCACTGTTTTGGTTGTCTGAAGCATCATTTGGTTTTATCCAACTTTTGGTCTAATGAGGGCTGAGATCAACGATACGACACAACCGCTGAGTCCAATCACATTTCTGATGTTGTGACTCTGTAGGTGTTTTGATCAACGATGACGATCAATGATGGCAGAGTTGTAAGAATACTTCAGTAAAAGTACCGTAAAAGTTCTATGGTCAAAATTTTACTCAAGTAAAAACTATGTCAAGCTATTTTTAACTATTGCATTTCATTCAGTTTGGTACTTTAATCAAATTAAATATGTTAAATAATGATTGAACACCAGATTTAATGGATGCCAAATATATGTAGAGCAAAGTGCAATAAAAAAAAGCGAACTTTCATCTGAATTATTGTACCAAATTTGAAGTGAAGTGCCTTAAATCTGTGCGTATTTACAATAATTGGCTCAACTTAGTCGCTCTCAAAAACAGGCAATGAGAGTTCAAGTATTTAAAGGTGAAAAAAGGTGCTTTCACACGAGTAAAGGACTCAATCACCTCCTGACGAGGCCTCGTCAGAGGGTCAGTCAGGGTTAGCTGGATGTTATTGCGTCAGGTCAGGACTCGACCTCGCTGAGCAGTAACTTTTAACTCTGCTGACAGACAGAAAGAGGAAGCGACAGACTGATGCAAGAAGAGGAAACCAGCTTCAGGACTCGCCGGCCTCTCTGAGCCCCGTCAGGAACAAACATTCATCTTCCTCTGATTTTCTTTTCGCCTCTTTTCAACACTGAGGCCTTTTTAGGTCCTTCAGGAATTTGTCTAAACTGACGGCACCGAGCGTGTCTGATTACAGGTTTGTAGGCTCTGTAAGTCACACCGGGCAGCACATGTCTGTAAAACACCGTCACATGTGTCATTTTGATGGATTTATTTGGATCTTTATACCTTCAGGACTTTCTACGAGCGTGACATCTCTGCATGCCAACTGAAGATTTCATTTCCCTTCCAGAGAACTTTTCCATCCCTCATCATCATCAGTCTGATGAGGGATCGGATTTAAAGGTTCAACATGTAACTCAAATACAAACTGTACAATATTTCTGCTCCCATCATGAAGGCACAGCAGCATCTGGAGCCGAATGCAAAGTGCAGCATGCTGACATGTTCACACTGACAATGTGGTTTTATTTAAGTAAATATACTCCACATCACTGTGTTAAAGCCACAGAAAAGGTCTGGCTGCACCAAACATCATCCTACTATGAGATTAAAAACCCTCTAACTTGTTTGTATTTCTTTACACTCCATCTTCTTTGGCAACGATAACACGTAAATAGCAGAAGAAGAGGAGACTACATGTTTTCTGTTTTCAAATCCTTACTTTAGTGTGTTATTTTTACATTTATTTGATCATAAAAACAAGGGATTCAGTTCATTAAAATCTTGGCCTGCTGATGGTACGAGATGAGTCTATCAAGTTTCATGACATCATTCAAATGGTTGATGGGAAATTTTATTTTGGGCCGACTGATCCAACCGACTGACATTTTAATTCATCAAGCCAAAACAAAAACACTTCTAACAAACAGAAAAATGTTCTTAACTGTTGTTTTATGTTTTTATGCTCTTTTTACTCAGTAAATAATTAAGCAACAACACAATAAAACAGTGATGCTGACGCACGTTTTAATAAGATTATCTTCTGTCGGCCAGCTGAAAAATTCAGGATTGTGGTTTTAAATCAGACAGACAGACTGTAGAAATCACTTAAAGGATTTAGATCATAAAGTCTTGTCTTATTCTAACATCACATTCAAAGTTACATACATAAGAACTAACTTCATAAAATAAATAAAGTAAATTTTGAATATGATTTGAGTTGTGAGCGCAGACAAAGGATTACTTCACCGTCATGAATATAAACAGCACAAACCTAAAAGATACAAAGTTTTGCCATCACTGATCATTAAAACAAATCTTTACATTTCCGTTTCGTTTCTCTTTAAATCAGTTTTTCTCGTTTCACACGTGGCATCAGGACCCTCACAGAGTCTTTCTAGCAATAATAGTAATAATACTAAGCCCTTGGGATTTGCCATGTGTCCAGTAAAACTGCAGTCTGTCACACTCATCCCGACCTCTTAATGAAATCACCTGCCAGGACGAAAAACGATCTGCTTTGAAAAGTGAGACGCATCCTGTGACGTCTGCGTTTCAAATCAAATATTATCTTTTACTGTTCACTCGCTGCATTAAAACCGGATATTTATGATGTGTCCTCTTGTCAACTTCTTGCCTTTCTTTCTCTCACTTTCTCAATGGCACCTTGGCTGAACACACACACACACACACACACACACACACACACTCTCACTGTTACACAACCCTCGCGTTCTTTAGACGCATGGCGTTAATGCAACATATCAGGTGAAATGTCAGGAGGGAAGTTTGGACGGGAGCAGTTTGCAGGCCATAAGCCGGAGTCCCCACTCGGACCCTCAGACCTGCGTGCTGAACGTGATACAGTAATAAAACTGCCTTCCTTTAACAAGCTCGCTAATTCACGAGTTCTGGCCGAGGAGCGTCGAGGAGATAACTCGTTTCTCCTCACAGATGATCTCTTTATCTCAACTCTGCCACTTTAACAACATCTAGAATTTGTCGTTGACTCAAACCAGCAGAGGTGTGTTTTTGTTTTTTTTCTAAGGTGGATGCTGGTGTGAGTTTTGGTGCTGTTAGCATACGGAGGGTGGACAGAGAGGTCAGAGGTCATATATTAGAATTCCTCATGACTAGATTTTGCTTTCGAGTTTTCAGAGGAACCTGAACCTCGACAGCATGATTTTAGTGTAGGTGTGTGTATGTGTGTGTGTCAGGAGGCTGTAGGGTCAGGATGTGTGAATATTTGTGGGTAATAAACTTGTGTATGTGTGTGTCTAAATACACAACCTCATAATTTATCGTGCCTTTAAACCAATAAGGTTTGATTTTACATGTGTTCGTCCTCATACATATAACCAATCATCTCCTGTTGAAAATCTTTTATATCCTAAATGTCGTCTTTTCAGGAAATAAAGAAACCAACTTTGTATTTACATTTATGACTAAATGTGTTGCTGTATGTGTGTTTATCCCACTAAAATAAAAAAAGCAACATTTATTTACATTAAAGTATCATTTAAAAAAATGCTGCAGTCTTCATCCAAACACTCAGAGTGAACAGAGTCATTTTAAGGTCTGTTTTATTCCACAGGAAGTCTTAGTGATGCAGCTGTGTGTTGCTCCTGAACAGGCTGGATCAAAAACAGACATTATGCGAAGTTGAAAGGTTTTGCAAGAGAAAAAAACACAGTAACGGAACAGAGAACATCTGTTTTAAGCTTTTCTATGGAGTCATCCCGGCTATAGGTGATTAATATGACAAGAAGAAATTTCAGTTATGATTCAGCTCTTTAATAACTCGAAAAGACCAGCTGAGTTAGGATATATTGCATAATTCTGCTTCATATTTCAGTTTTCACAGAGTTTTGGAGGTGAGCGCACATTTACACCCTGTTTTTTTGTTCAAGTTTTCACCTCGGCTTGTTATTTACAACTCCTGCGGTTTTTATTAGACCGGGCAGCGGTTCAACCTTCTGCGGTCTGCCACTGCGAACTTCTCCATCTGACCTCATCGTCCTCTCACTCCGTAAATTCTGCCGACTCTCCCTTTTCCACAGAAGCATCGGAGATCAAATGTTTTCTGGCAAACAAGTCGTACAGTAGCCGGCTCTGCTGCCCTCACGGCCTGGAAAGCGGAGACGTGAGGTTTGACTGTGAATAAATAAACCTGCATGAATAATATAACTGGCATGTTGTTATTTAATACATTTAATAGGAGTTTCACTGAAATAGTTTTACTGCTTGTTTGCAAAGTGCAAACTTGAATGAAAAAAGAGAAACTCTGTTCCAACAGTGAATTAAACTGTGACATTTATGTGCACTGTGACCTGCTAACTTGCATACCAAAACGTATGGGCAAGTGATTATGACCTAGCTTGCACATTTTGTGCATTATTCATCCATGCTGAGGTACAACAGAGGCCATCACACAGAGCTGCAGTAAAAACAACAACCTAACATCCTGAACATGCATGGCTCAGTTTCTGCAATTACATCATCTGGTAATGTGCAGTGCTGGTCAATAAAATAGTGACAATTCTGCAGATAAAATAATTGCTGCATAATTAACCTTTGAGCTCAATGATCTGGATTTCCTGTATTATTATTATCTCCTGTGCACCTGTTAACAACACTCCCACAATGCAGCCTCCAAATACATTTAATGAAGTTGATTTTTTTGGTCTGAATGACTGTTTCTGTGATATTAGTGAAACCAAGTTTGTAGATCTACGTCGTTGATCCCCGCTCACTGTTATCGTTGTCTGCTTGTCCACTGTGTCTGCGAGCTGAAATCCACCTCTGCAGCAGGTATCCAGCTGATTGTGTTGGCATGCGAGTCAGTCAGTGTGTGACTTGGCCGGACGGTGACGGCGAGTCGAGGTGGAGGGCTTGGAGCCTCGGGCCGTGGCTCAAACATGGTGCTGAAAGGTCGTAGTGTCAAATTTACGACTGTGGATCTATTTTTGAAAACATCTGGGGAAGCTCTCCAGATGGTCGTCACTGTGTGTGTCTGCTTGTTTATGTGTGCATGTGATCTATTTGCATTGCTGCACAAGTATAATCTTACAAGGACATTTTTGCGATATGAGCTTAGCGAGCTTTATAAGGTCAACATGCTTCAAATCTGTTAAAAATTCAATTCATCTGCAAAACACCGACAGGTTTGAGTCTACCAGGCTTATTTAGTAAAGAGCCTTTTACAAAAAAAGAATTTTATTGCATTTGAATTAACTACATTCAAATATGTGTGCTGTTAGTAACATTTAAAAGGCACTGCAGCATTGATGTAGCTGAATATAAAAGAATAAATCCAAATTTATGAGCTACATTTAGTACATTTGATACAGTGTAGATTTAGAAACCACAATAAGGATAGATGAAGACCTTGTTTGAAATTATTTAAACTACAAAATGCAAAAGTAAACTGCCTTCAGGTCAAGCGCAAACATTTGTTCAGCTAAAAGTTGCTAGCAGCAACTACGTTAGAGCTTTATACATAAGTGTTATTTAAATATATGCAGCATATAAACATTTGATTTAAAAAGTTTTCCTACACAGGTTGTTGTTAACTTCATACTTCTGGTCTTTAAAAATGCTTTTAAATCTGAGTCAAAACCAGCAGACGTATAAATGACTGTAAAAACTGGGCTCCTCTGCAGCCTGAGTTCAGTTCATAGCCCACTATGATGTACGAGTATGTACTTTAAAGAGTCGACCCAAATTTAGATCCAGCGCTCTAAAGACGGTATCTTTTACAAGGGCAAGCTAGAATTAGAACACTTTGAGACACAAATAATCCCCAGAAATGCAGCTGTTGCACTTTTTTATCGAGCCATTTTCCATCCTGTATATAAGTATTTAGTGCCAACTTGTTTAATTATTTTAAAAAAATTAATTTAATTAATGTTAGTCCCAGAGCTGATGAGACTGTGATTAAAAAAAACCCACCGGCCTCCCACAGTGAGCTGTTTGTCAGACTGAAAACCAGATTTCCCCTAAAACATGCCGTTTTTACTTAACAAAGGGGATTTTCAGAGTGGTCTACCTCATGTTTGACCAGAATAAACATGCGGGAAGTGAATTTTCCATCCACTTCTCCTCCAAAACCACCTGCCACCAGAAGCTCTGTAAACCTTCAGCCACATTTGAAGAACAACATCCAAATGCAACCTTGAGGCTGAGAGACCTTTTAGTGCTTTTTGTTTATCACTTAAAATGTGATGAATCAGATATAAAAGCAGGTTCGTAAAACCTTTAAATGGCATCTTAAAATGTCTTGTTTTGTTTGATCAGCAGTTCAAAATTCAAAGTTATTTAAATTTGAATCATAAAATATAGAAAAGTTACAATTTCTCAGTCAATCTGAAAATGTTTATCTTTATCTTCTGTAGACTCTGCAGGGTTTGTATCTTATTACCACAACTACTTTTTGAATTTTAATCAGATTGCGATATTAAATGTGAACATCTCATGTGCTGTTGTCATGTAGAAGGTAACCAGCAGGTTCTTCATTCAGTTCATAAATGTCCTCATCGCTCTCCTCTCCCCTCCATCTCCTTCATGTTCCTGATGGCTCCTTTCCCTCTGCTCTTCTTCCTCTCCTCCTCCAGCCTCTTCCTCTCCTTCTCCATCACCCACTCTCCTCCCAGGTAACCCAGCACGTCCTCTGGTCGTCCACGAAGCTGAGGCCTCGGGTTGAGGAGCGTCTGGAAGAAGAAGCACGCCAGCGGGGTGAAACATGCAAACTGTGGCGCGGTGGGACGGTGTTTGTCCTGTGGGCTCTCGCCCTGTGGCTCTGACCATACGTCCAGTTCATCTTCAGGGCCTTTCACGCTGTCAAACCATTCCTGATACTTCAGGTACGAGTGGCAGTCGCTGGCTGTTTCAGCCCACGGGTGAGTGCCGGTGAGCGTGGCGTACGTCAGGATGCCCAGCGCCCAGCTGTCCGTGCTGGGCTCCACTGACACCCAAACCCTTGGCTCCTTCTTCTTCTTCTGCCCTTCATCCTCCTTCCTGCCATCGTTGTTGTCATTCATGCTTTTCCAGCTGTCTTCATTTCCACGAGCGATCTCGGCCTCAGGTGCGCAGTAAGGTGAGCTGTACCACACCTCTGGGACTCTGGTGCCCCTGGCCTTCACCTGGAGAAACAAAAACCCTTTAAATATACAGAAAATACATAAAGTTCATGCATTCATACATTCATTCACCAAGACCTCCTGTCTATATGGACATAATAGTCTTAAAGCTCTCACAGAAATGCCTTTATCTGAACAGTAATCTACCATATATGTTCTACTGACCATCCCAAAGTCCCCTAGTTTGACCCAGCGGCAGGCGGAGTCACACAGGAAGACGTTCTCGGGTTTGAGGTCCCTGTGGACAAAACCGAGGGAATGCAGGTGGGAGAGAGCACCACACAGCTGGGACACCACCCGCTGACAACAGTCCTCCTCCACCCCGACCTGATGGAGAAGGATGTGTGAGTTACACCAGAAACTGAGGCCTCATATCCAAACAAGTCTGATCATTTTTTAGAATCTGTCTTAAACTCCACATCTTCCACTTTATGTGTTGCGCTGTCAGTAAAAAATGAATAACTGATGAGAAGGCCTCGTACCTCAGGTATGATGACGTCGTAAAGATCTCCAAAGAGGCCTGCTTGCTGAGCGAAGATGTAGTGTGAAGGTGTGGAGTAAGCGATGCCCAGCGCTCTGGTCAGCGACGGGTGCGTGCAGAACGACAGGGCGAGGTTATACTCCCTCAGGAAGGAGAGAAGAGACGTGGACTCACGGGGGAAGAACTTCAGAGCCATCGGAGTTCCTGATGGAGACGAGGGAAACTACAGATGTAGGTCTTTTTTTTACTTGTGTGTTCAGGTTCATGCTGTAGTTTCAGTCCTCACCTCTCTTCCTGTGTACGGCCAGCATGACTTTACCGTACGAACCTTCACCCAGCAGCTTCAGGACCTTGAAGTGCTGCGATGTGTCCATCGGTGTGAGAGACTGAGCCGTCAGGTGGCACATCTCATCCAGAAGCTTCGTGGCAGCCTAAACACACACAGAAGAACAAAACGTCCAACATTAAGGATGTTTTTGTGGAGCAGAAATTAAAAAACAGGCAAAACTGAGACAAAAAGAAGACAAGAAGACAAATCAGACAACAAGACACTTTATTTGTCTTTTATTTGTCATTTTGAAATGTTAAATCTGCTGATGTTGGTTGCAAAAACTGGTTTAGGCCTTTAATGGGAGACAGCTTTCATTAATGTTAATACTTCTATGGCCAAAGCTTTTTTTGCTTGTTTTTTAAAATATGATGCTTTAATAATCTGCATTATCATTTTTAAATCAGTTACCAGCAGAGTTTGGTGCTCTGGTCTGATTTGACCTCTTTTATTGTGAATAATTTAGCTCATCAAACTGAGGTTAAACTGCAGTAAAAACACATAAACTGGCCTCATCATCAGTAGAAAACATTTCAGATAATTAATCAGTTTCCACTGCTGCATTAAAGTTAATAACAGCAGCCTTCGAGCGGCTGCAGTGCCTCGTTTTCCTCAAAGCTCTCTGGAATGTGACAACTGTTGCCGTGATGATTGTCGTCATGGAGATGCGGGCAGCGCTGATCCTCTGCTATAAACATATCTGTTAATAGCCTCATGAAATCCTCCTTCACACACACACACACCCACACACACCAACACACACACGCGCACACACACTGATCTGTGTTTTGGTGGAACGCTGATGTTTCCACCACAGCTGGCAGCAGCTTCGTGTCCAGGCTGGGATTCGGTGTCACCATACGTCCAGACATCCAGACATCCAGACATCCAGACATGAAGCGGCTCATTACGGCTCATCAAGAGGACGACTCGGAGGAGGGAATGTGCTGTACACGAATACTGTGAATTCCCGCCGAAGCCTCGTTCACACCAACAAACACAAGGACTTGCAACAATCTGGATTCATTTCATGATCAGATGTGCAGATTTTTCCTGCTACAAATGTAAAATTCGTTCACTTTTGGATGTGAAAGACACATGAAGGGGCTTTTGATCCAAGTTATAAGTCATAAATGGCATAAACAAGGATTTCTGAACTCAGCATCTCACAGTAGCAGCTGCAACAAACACCATTGCATCATCTCCTTGATTACGACTTAATGATTTCTAAGGAAGACTATTAAAATAATTTGAGCTGCACAGCAGCATTGACAGCAGTGTTATGTGGTTTATTTTTATTCTAGTAGCACTCTGTATATGAATAAATATGAGTGTGTCTGGTCTACTAAAATAAATGCTTTTTTTTTTAGTTTTTAAAATAAAATAGTTATAAAGGAGCTGTTTTATGTTTCTTGGTGGAAAATTTAGGTGTTTATTCAATGCTTCTGGACATCTGAAGGCAAAAGATAAATTATTTCCTCTATAAAACTCAAATTCACCAAATTTAAAGTTACATGTCTTTTTACTGAAGAGTGACTCCTCAGAAATGAGCAGAAGTCTGTGTTCACTCTCAGATTTTTGCTCGAACATGCGAACAAATGGTGATAATAAAAACCTTCAGTGAGAAGAAAAGACTCGAGTCTGAACCTGCAGTGAACAACTCGCAGCTTTTCTGTGGAACACTGAACGTTACGTAAGACAAACAAATAAGGGTTTGACCTGTAATAACTGGTGTGTGTATGTGTGTGTGTGTGTGTGTGTGTGTGTGTGTGTGTGTGTGTGTGTGTGTGTGTCGTAGATGAATGTCCTGATGATGTCTCTACATGGAAATGGATCCCTGTGGGACACAAACACTACTGTGATGATTGACACGATCTCCCATGTCTGTGTGTGTGTGTGTTTGTGTGTGTGTGTGCGTGTGTGTGTGTGTGTGTGTGTGTGAATGCGTGTCAGAACCTGAAGAGTGTACTGGGACACACACACTTCTGTCAGCACCGGCATGCAGACAGAAG
>JAQMCX010000018.1:1370984-1398655 GCA_029814765.1 Acanthurus leucopareius | reverse complement strand
CACTGATCGTTACGTAAGACAAACAAATAAGTGTTTGACCTGTTATAACTGGTGTGTGTTTGTGTGTGTGTGTGTGTGTGTGTGTGTGTGTGTGTGTGTGTGTGTGTGTGTGTCGGAGATGAATGTCCTGATGATGTCTCTACATGGAAATGGATCCCTGTGGGACACAAACACTAGTGTGATGATTGACACGATCTCCCATGTCTGTGTGTGTGTGTGTGTGTGTGTGTGTGCATGTCAGAACCTGAAGAGTGTACTGGGACACACACACTTCTGTCAGCACCGGCATGCAGACAGAAGTTAACTCAGCTTTCAATCTGTTATTATAAGATCTAAAATTACATGAACACACATTTTCTGCGTGTGTGTGATCAAAATACAATCTGTAAAACACATGCGGTTATCGATATTTGGATTCACTCCTCTTTCATTTCTTAGAATTATTGTGTAATCCATTTTGCAGCTGCTTTCATAATTATTACAGATAACGACAAAAAACATCAGTTAGTATAAAAGGAAAACACCCAAGAACAAAAAATAAATAATAATATTTTGCTTGAAAAAATTTAGGAATAAATTTGATTTTTTTGGAAATTTGGTTGATTTTATAAAAACTTAACTTATAAACAACTTTTAGTTCACATATTCACATTTACTATGTTAAATGTGATAACAAAGGCTTAATATGCTGCAAAAACATCTTAATAAGGGTTTGAACTGATCACAAGTGCATCATTTTTTTAAATTTTAGAGACAGAAGATCAATTAACTAAAACGCAGAAAACTGAATTCTTTAAAACTATTTTACTTCTATTGTTTGTGACATTATAAGGCAACAAAAGCCCATTATGGACTGAAATGCTGATGAATATGTATTAACAATTACTGTCATAAGAATTTAATAAAACAGAAGAAGAAATATTCTGATAAAATACCTAAAAGGATTCAGGTATTTAATGGGGATTTCTGTGTTTCTGAAATGAAATCATATCAGGTTTTCCAATTTGCAGACATGTATATTTTCTCCAATAAACTTTCTTAATCTTTCTTTATTTCTCTATGCAGTTGTGATTTTATTTGACCAAATTATGACGAATCTGGCTGTGAGAAATCTCAGAACCTGCGCAAAATCACTAAAACTAGCAGTTTTTATTTCATTTTTAGTGCCTTGAACTTCTCTTCTATGAAAACTTTCCTCACGTCGGTTTCGGAGCGCTGACAGAATCGATGCATCAGGTTTGACTTACTGTCATTCTGCAGCTGTTCCTGTTCAGCAACGTTGATCTTCAGTGAAAAAACTGTCCAACATAAATTTTTTGTCGTGTTCGTCTTTTAGCAGGTGCACCTGTCAGGAAATCCTTCACAGATCCTCATCTGCAGAGCTTCTCTCAGTCTTCAGCACAGTGTGTGTGTGTGTGTGTGTGTGTGTGTCGGAGAGCTGCAGGCTGAGTTCGGCTGTTTGCAGCCGCCGGAAAAACTCTGCGAGCCGCCTGACGAGCTCGTTGGAGGATTTCATGTCTGCTGCGGCTGCAGCTTTTATCCCAAAGTGATCAGTCCTCACCTCCACTCCCCCTCCTGTCAGGGCTATGGATGTGAGTGTGTGTGTGTGAGTGTGTGAGTGTGTGTGTGAGTGTGTGTGTGAAGAAGAGTTTGTGTTCTTCCTACTTTCCATCCTTCATTCATGCCTTATTTTCTTCCTTCCTTCTTACATTAACTGCGTTTGTGCTCTGTAGATGTAAAAAAATAGAGTGTGTCTGCTTATCAGCTTCTTTTAATGTGTGTATGTGTGTGTGTGTGCATGAGTGTGTGTCTGTATTTGTGTGTGTGTGTGTGCATGATATTGTGATTCTTTGTTGCAACACTTTGTTTCTGTTCCATCAAGGGCTGCAAAAACTGAAACATAAATCTGTTTAAGCTGTGAAAAGCATGTTGTTTGGATTTGTTTACGTTTATGTACAAACACAATTATATAATTATAATAAACAAAAATCAAGTTTTGAGTTGGCTGAAGTATTTTGTTAAGATACAGAAACTTTGCAGTTTGGCTTAAAATGACTCATGTACTATGTCAGAATAAGAAGAGCTTCATTTTTATCGTAACATACCTGCCAAAGTTAAAAAAAAAAAAAGGTCAGGTGATTTTTTCTTTCACACAGTAAACAAAAACCTCATAATGTCCAGACTCGTCTGATTAATTCACACAGGCAGACCTGCTGCATTAAATGTGCTGCTTTTTAATCCTCTGTTAGTCCTTTGTTCCCATCATCAGCGCCCTCTGTTGGTGCACCCTCATACATGCAAACAATGCCTTAGTGTGATTCAGCTGCAATATCACCATATGTCCAGAAGTTACATATTATAGTAAAGTAGTTTGTTACAAACAGATTAAGTCTAAGTGGCACAAATTCATTCATTCATGTCTGCGTGAAGAACTAAAGTGATGACTGTCGCAGTGATTTACTATATTTGGTAATGACACTCACTGACACTAAAACTCTAAGTGTTACATTAAACAAATGACATGTTACAGCAGTTATTGTCTCCTCCCTTCTGTGGAGAAAAACATGGACAAACATGTCGTTCCCGTTCCTGCTGTGTCCTGCTGTGACATCTGGACGACATCCAGCTGTTGATCGGTCACACAACAAATTATCACCTGTCACTCTCTGCCTCTGCACACAAACACGTCTTTCTTTCTTTGTTTCTTTCTTTCTTTCTATTTCCAGCCAAAGGACTTTCTCCTAAAACCCAGAACCCCCCCTTCATGGAGAGATGCGGGGGGGCATGTAGCTCCCAGCTGCTATCAGTGACCGCACTCGACACACACACACACATACACACACACACACAACTGCTGGATCACACACTCGTTCCCCTCGAGGCCGGCGTCGGTTACAGAGTAAGTCTGTCTGTCTGTGTGAGATCATCTGTCTGTGGCCACACGTCAACACGGGGACATTATGCAAGTCACTGTGTGTGACTGCAGCTCATACACACACACACACACACACACACACACACACTCAGCTCACAGCTGAACAGCGGCGGTCTGTACATTCCCATCTGTGTCACTCAGCCTTGTGTGGACGCTTTTAACTTCAGGGCTTTACGAGTCTTTGCAGCAGATGGGAACTTTCAGTAACACTGCAACGTTTGTGCAGCCTGAGTTTTTCTCCTTAAACATCAGTAAGAAGAAATAATGTGGATTTAACTGCAAAAGCAGAAAGTTTTGCATACGTAATAATAAAAATGATAATAATAATAAGGGCACTCTCAAACTAAATTCTTCACATAGAAATTACATTTTCTTATCCATTAGAGAACCAACTACATAGGAAAATTTAAAAAATATATGTATTTAAATCAGAATTAACCCCTATTATTATCAAAGTTTGCCTTTTAACAGCATAATTTAAATTAACCAAAAGATTCTTCAAAGCTCAACATTTTTTCAGATTTAGTTTAAAAAAGTTTTGTATATAAAAAAAACTCAGCACTCAAATTTCTGTTTCAAGTGTAACATTTTATTAATGACTTCATTTAAAACTTACAAAAACAAAACATACAAAATGTATAAATAGTACTGCAAAACTCACTACGAGAATACTTTATTATTATTAATATTATTATTATTATTAAATATTACATAATAAATGCCCATACGAACGTGAGATGCCAGCATCTCGCACCACACACTGTCACATACATACTATAAAAAGCTCATAAATAGCCTAAATAAGTTTAAAATAAAAAAAGCTCATAAATAGCCTAAATAGGTTTACAATAAAAAAAAAATAACAGCAACAACAGTAGAAAAATATTAATCATTCCACAACATTTAGCTCATTGAGTCGATGAACACTTGGCAGGCACTGTGAATGTAAACAGTCTCACAGGGAGTAAAGGTCACAGGTGGCCGAACGTCTGCACGGCACATCCGTACGGCACTTTTTAAAAGCTACATGTAAAATGTGGCATGTGCATAATTTTCTTAAAACACATGCGATAAACTTACAATCTGTTCCCCTGCTGATAGATGTTAATGATTTGGTCAAAGCAGAGTTGAAAACTCGTGTAAACAGATGCTACAGAAACACAACTCATCATCTCCCCGTTAGTCACAACTCCTTTTTGACATCCAACCTGTGTGTCGTATCGAATCGACAGCTCAGAGAGGCTCTAAGCTAAATGCTAACACTAGCTTGCTAACACGCTAAGGACGTCGAGGCCGACATAAATAACGAAGCAGTTCACCATCTTTGTTTTCTAAGAGGCACAAAACACAAATCTGATGTGGGTTAAATTATTTTTGCAGGTATTTGGTCGTGAATTAAAAATAAGTTTTGGAATAATTGGAATTTTTATGAACAAAGCAAACAAATCAGTTAACTGATCTCTGAAATTGAAGGGATTCATCATCATGGGACCTTAAATGTTTGCAACAAACTTTGCACCGAGCCATCAGCTCGACTTTAGAATGGCCTGTTTCACTGGATAATTTAAACTTGACCAGTGGGTGGCGCTATAGTAAAAGTCAGAGGATGCAGGATGCCTCTTCTTGTGAGTATCTTTGCTAAAATTCATAAAAATCCGTTGCATAATTGTTGAGATGTTTCAGTCTGAGCTAACAGTGGCTTTAAGGTGGAACATCAGCAGCGTCCGGAGCTGCAGGAGGAGGTTTATTTTCGAGGGCAGTGGGATTGTCTCTGAATTAAAAGTAACACTCTTTTGGAAAAGTTACAAAACACTTTTAGCCGTTCAGAGATCTCAACGGAGAACTGGAGCACATCGAAGGCCGTGGAGATGGCGGGGAGGGAAGGAGACGCCGTCTGAGGAACCTCCTCGCCGATCTGAGAACAGAGATAAAGACTGAGGTTTAGAGGAGAAGGCAGCAGCTTGGATTAAATTTTTTTCTATCAGTTTCATGCTATAAGTTTACAAAACTTTGCACATAGGCCTAATTGGTTAATAACATTCTTTATAAATTAAGTGACACTTTTTCTTTTTACATTTTTTCACCCTTTTCTGTTTTATTTTTAAAGGTACTTTTCATTTTTGTGTGAAATTATCTTCTAAATAGTTGAAGCTATAAAAACAAAACGTGCTGATCTTCTCACCTGCTGGAGAGTTGCGTTAAGTAGGTTGGAGAGCAGATGGAGATGAGTGCTGGCGCCCTCAGCTGGCTGGGAGGGAAAAGTGAATTCCTCCTTTGCTGTTTTCAACCAGTCAACATGCAGTTTGAGAGACTGAGTGTATTCGTACAGGTGGGAGAGCGACTCGTTCACCTGTGGACAGAAAAAGATAAATATAAATCAACAATTTAAGTTTTGACCCTGACAAACACACACACACACACACACACACACACACACACACACAGTTGTCTTACATACGAAAAAGGTTTATTAAAGTGAATTCCAGAAACTTTACCTTTAATGAGCTCAAATGTGCAGCGTTGTGAGATATAACAGGAAGAGTCGTCAGTCTGTTTTCCACAACTTCAAAGTCCTTGAGTTCAGCCTCTGACTGTTGGGAACAAGAAGAGAAGTGAAGGTCGTTTTTAGATCAAACTTTGATGAAAAATGAGGAGAAATCTTTAGCCTTTAAATCATTGGTTCAGATGAATAAAGACGTTCAGTTAACTGTACTGAACTGTTTCATTGTTAAAGGAAATATGATTATTATACCATTATTGAAGTGATTTATAATACTACTGTTATTATAAAACAATATTTTTATTGTATGTGATATTTATCTGATCATAATAATAACATGTATATGTATATAATAATAATAATAATAACAATAAGAGCAAAAATAAGTTCCATTCCTTTTTTTAAACTCCTTTTTTAAAATATTTTTATATCAAATTAATGCATTATTGATGATTTTTGCGACTACATGATTGAGTAAACCAGTTTAGTTAGAATCAGGTGGATTCTTACCAAGTCGTGTAGTTTTTTGGACGAACTCATCAGCTTGTCCACCTGATGGATCATCGATCCTAACTTGCTGCAGAGCGGCGGACTCTTGGTGGGGCGAGATGATGAATGGACAAACAGCTCAGCCAATAGCAGCAGTTGTAGAAGACAGGGGGCGGAGTCATGAATTACTGAAAAGACACAAAAAAAGATAAAAGACTGTAAGTTTTTCTGTATTTGTTGTATTTCTCTGTTTTCTTTGTCTACAGTGTTGGACTCTGCAGGCCACCGTACTTTTGCATCACTTGCATCACTAAACGTTCATCAGCCTTCAACTTGAAGCACCTGGTCTGCTGTGTTTCATATTTCATGTGACAGCAGAGTCACATACAGCTGCAGCTGCACACTATGTTTAAAGCTGCACACACACACACACACACACACACACACACACACACACACACACACACACACACACACACACTCCCTGAGCAGGTGGCTACTGAGCTGCTTTCACTTGAAAGCGACTCAAATTTTCCCTTTGATTGACCCATCTGGTTTGTGAATCAGTACCAAAAAAACCCACAAAGCTGCAATGAAACACATTTTTGTATCCTGAACTAACGAACACGTGTCACAGAAGATAAATCCAGAGCTGTTTTCTGCTTTAATGCTTCAAGCAAAGAGACTGCAAACTGTTCTGCTAACACGGCTCAATTTGAGGCACCTCCCTGAGTTGTTATCAGTGATGGGAACAAATGAAAGAAAAGCATCGAAGCAGGACAACAGGCTGCATAAAAATGTGCTTTATGTCAGCATTTCTGACATATCAGACATAAGTTTCATCCTGTAATCCAGACATGAAGAGTCATTTTATAAATACGATAACCAGCAGCCGCTCAGATTTCAGATAAAAGGTTTGTGGTGTAAAATAGGTCAGACGGTGATTTACTGATAGCGTGATCGGTGTGAGAATGTGAAGGGAGGAAGTGCCTTTAGATTTATGAATAGTTTTGTTTCTGGGAAATGTAACCGCAAAGATAACCGCTCAGTGCGCTCATGCATCATTATATATCGTTGTTTTTTTGGTCAAAGATGACCTGGATCCATATTTCTTAAAGTGACAACCTATATTTGAAATCTGCTCATCATGATGCAGCACATGGAGGATTTTTGGCCACTTGGGGGCAGCAGAAGAGGACGTCAGCACAATTTTAAAATATAACAGCACCGCTTGATAAAGCTAAAATGCTAAATCAGTTAGCAAACAGTAGCATTTTAGCTTTTAGCATTGTAGCTCTGTGATTCTGAACGTGCGGCTCTTTAGCTGCCATGTCTTCCGCGGTATCGCTGCTGTTTGGTGCAGCTCGTGTTCAGCTGGTTGCAGAGGTTTTATCGCTGAAAACAGCAGCCTGCCGCCGCCGCCGCCGCCTGAATGAGGTCAGTGAAGCAGAAGCTGCGGCCTGTAAAACCAAGACAATGAGAGGAATGACGCTCGAAAGCTGTGTAAAGCTGATGAGATCTGACCCCAACAGTGGTAAATCTTGGGTTCATCAGGGTGGAAGTGCACCGTCTTTTTGCTGATGTTCACATAAAGCTTTGGTCACATAGTTCTACTTTTCTAAATGCAGCACAGAGTTTGTTGGATCATTTTAAGGACACTCACATGATTAGATGAATTGCATGCAGACGGTACAAATGTGGATGACAGCGGTGTTTTGTGATCTCATGTGGTCTGACTTTTATAACTTGGTTTTGCCTTTTTTTATTTTAAAAGGTGCCACATAAATTAACTTGCCTTTCCTTGGATGAATGAGCCTTTATGTGATAAGTTATTGCATGGATAGGGATCATAAAAGCTGTGTTTTTCCCAGCGTTGTTCTAATCAATATGTGAATAAAACTTTCCCACAAATCCTCTGGGGTCTGTTTTGTCTTCCTGAATCAATAATAATCTCCTTTCAAGGAAGCAACACTTTAATCAAGATTAGTTTGAGTCTGAAAGCGACTTCAAAAAACTCCCGAAACCCCACAGCAACAAAGAAATGAACTGTCCGTTATTGTGAGGTCAGAGTTAAAGAATGAAAGGTATGCTGGGGGTTTTTTCCCAGCCTGCTCTGGGCCTCCTGTTGGAGGAGGAGAGAGGAGCCGGAGAGGCCTGACTCAGATTAATCTGTGTGGTGACGTCAGCGTGCAGACGCCTCAGGCTGCATTTTTAAAGAGAGAAAACACTTAGAGTGTCCGACACGAGCGCTTGGAAACACTTTTACTGTCACTCACACACTCACACACTCACACACACACTCTCACACACTCACACACTCGCAGAAGTCACTCAGGTTCGAGGTCACGACGCGGTTTAAACGAGGCCACTCTTCCAGCAGAGACGCCGTCGTTTTATTTGTTTGACTCCACATGAGTTAAAAACTACGTGTCATTCACCAACACTTGCTGTTTACAGAAAGGATCATCTGCAAAGGTGGCTGTTTAACAATGAAATAAACATTTCCCATGATCCCACGCGTCTTCACTGAGTCATCCAACCGCATCTTTTGTTTTCTTTGTTTTTATTGAGAGAAACTTCTGGCTGCAGAAAGGTCGTGTGTGACACAGAGGCATCAGAGTTGTGCAGATTTGTGTAGAAAAAGTAAAAAACACTGACTTTAAATGATTTAATCAAACTTTTAACTTGTTCGTTGTAACTTTTTTAACAATGACAGCTGATGATCTGAGCTGGATTAAGAGGTATTTTTCTATATTTGGTTGCAGTGTGAAAATAAACTGAATTGTATTTTTAAAACCTCAGTTGTTTGAACTTCAACATCCTCTGCATTCAGCTGCCTGATAATCCAACATAAACTGCACAGATTCATCTCAATAAACTCATCAGACTCTCCTGCTTTTAAAAAACTACATGTTACTGTTGAAGATTTAATTTTTCTGATGTTTTTTCATGTTTATTCCCGCTCAGGATCATGTGGCAGCTGCAGCCAACCAACACCGCCATGAAAACAGGAAACATAAACAGCTGCAAAATAATAAGATTCACATCTGGATCTTATTGCAAGACTTGAATTGTTGCACTTCCTCGCTTAAAAAGAAATAAATCTTCTCAGACAAAACAACATTTGAATCTCTGTGTATCCCGCTGAGGCAAACATGCACTTCCAGCATAAACGTGACACAGTTTCGACTGTTCGGCAGCTTCTTCAC
Source organism: Acanthurus leucopareius (assembly GCA_029814765.1). Lineage (NCBI taxonomy): Eukaryota > Metazoa > Chordata > Actinopteri > Acanthuriformes > Acanthuridae > Acanthurus > Acanthurus leucopareius. The sequence continues at coordinate 1,389,522 of JAQMCX010000018.1, read as the reverse complement.
AGCACACAGCTGCGGTCGGTGAGCTGAGGCAACATCTGCCAGATGAGACCCTTCACCTCCTCTGACGTGGTTGAGAAGTGTGTTGTAACTAAACCAAAAGGATGACTCTGAGAAGCTGAACAAAGTTTAAACACTTTGCGCTGAACAACACCATCAGCCTTATAAAACAGATGTGCACTGAACACACACACACACACACACGCACTGCGCTGCTTTCTGCCAGATGACCCCGTTACACTCCGGCTGTTGCATCACAGTTTCTCTTCAGCCAAAAACAGGCTTCACTTGAGTTTTCAGTAAGCAGAGGAAATGGTCAAAAAAACTATGAAAAAAAGTTCACAAGGCTGCCGGAAAGTTACTGAAGAAGAGATCAGCAAAAAGCCTCTTACGAACGGCGAAAACAGCCGCTGGCGGCGGCGGCGGCGTAGTGAACACTCATGTTTGGCAGAGCAAACAGCTGTGACAGCACTGCAGCTCAGAGCAGAAGTGCTGGAGAAGCAGAGTGGATTGGCCGGCTTTGATGTATTTAGCAGGTCATTTCGTCAGCGCACGCTAACTCATGACCGAAACGTCAACACACACATGCAGCCTCTCACACACACACACACACACACACACTTCCACCGTTTCCTGTCTGTTTCATCATCTGCTGCCGAGCAGAAACGCTGGAGTTTCCTGTGTTTTCCTCTCTGACACAGTGAATGCATCACATCCTCGGCCGGAGCCTTTTACTTTCAGACACTTCTGATGAACTTCTGAGCAGATGTGACTGATGTGACTGATGTGACGGACGTCAGAGAGGAAGTGCCCTCCATGTGCCCTGTCAGCTTCCCCTCAAGCCAAACGGCTACCCAACACTCTGTTAGCTGTCAAAGAACTGACAAACCATGAGTGTAACGTCTGACTTTTGCACTTCACATGTCTGATTCAAAGAGGTGAGAAACACATTTCAAAAGGGATTCCAGATGCCACATGCCTCATCTGTTGGTCAAAGGAAATCAATAAACCTTAAAATAACCTAAAACCTAAAACTAATTCTGTTTCTTAAATTGGAAAGTATTTTTTATAAGACTTTGGCTCTAAAAGTTGTTTTATATTTCTGCATCAAAGTCTTTAATTTGAGTGTTTATTCTGTCTGAATCAGAGTTACTGATTTTTCTGTGAAGTTTTAATGGAGTTTGTTGCAGAAAAATCTCTGCAGTAAAATGATTGTTTTTGTTTATGGAGTCTGGAGACTCTGAGAAGAACAAATCATCTCGATAAAACGCAACTGGCTGAATGAAAACTCCCTGTTGATGAGTTAGTTATGTTTTGATCCAGATGTTCAGATAAAACTAAACATTTAGGGATTTTTTCAGTAATTCATGGACCATTATCTTATTAACATATCTAATATGGCTGTTTATCAGTTCCTGAGGTATATTTGTAGACAGCAGGAGTATAAAAGCTAAGTATAGTTGCAGTTAACTGCCTCTTTGAACTTCTGTCTTTTTCTTTCAAGCTCCATTTTTTTCTTCGATTATTTTCCCATCTGATTATAATAAGTATCTATTTTCTGCTCATGATTTACGCGTGAGCAGTTCTGTGTCATATCATCTCATGTTATTTACATTTTCCTGTCATCTTGAAACTGCTTATCTCATGTTTCTGATTCACATGTTGCAGTGTCATGTTTCCTCGTCGAGCTTCACAGCCGGCGTGACATCAACCGGAGCTAACAGAGGCCGTGTGTTCCAGCTGCAGTACCACCGGCGGCCACCAGGGCGAACTGGCATCGACACTGACTTCATCTCTTCATAACATCCACGATGATCCATCCTCATACAGTGAGTGTGCAGATTACATGACAGTAAGTGCTCTGATGAGGATGATGATGATGAGGATGATGATGATGACATCATCGTCTGCCTCCCTGACTCATGTGTTTCAACTCTCAGACAAACACACACACACACACACACACACACACACACACTCAGCTCCTGTGGTTGTTACAAACCAGGTTTTTCTCTCAGTTATTAATTAGTCAACAATCGACTAGTTTGCTGTGAGAAAGTTGTGCGAGAGGATATCAACCAATCAGCAACACCTGTGGGAGTGACATCACACCTCCACACATTCACCCCTTTAAGGCGAAAAAGAGAAAACACACCTTCACTGCTCTGCAACCACAAATGCTCCCAGCTTTACTTTCACCATGACACCCTGTTTTACTGCCGATGCTGTCAGGTGGAACGAGGAAACCAGCCTCTGAAACCTTCTCTGATTGGTCAAAACTGGGCTGCAGCAAGAATTTATAACCCAATGAGCTCAGACACGAAGAATGTGATAAGGAGTTCGATCCCTGCACGACTCGACCGGCATCGTCTCAAACCGTTTTAGACACAAATATTGAAAATAAGTTTAAAGTTTTAAAGATTCAAGATTCAGAAATGATGTGAAACTGCAGGAAACAAACAGCATGCTGACTCGTTCAAAACTCTCAGGAAAACCCCAAGCAACCACACACACACAAACACAAACACACACACACACACACACACACACACACACTCCAGAGTGAGCCAAACTCTGTGCTACTTTTTAAATTCAAAAGAAAATCAGTCACATTTTAAAACTGTAACTTGTAGCTGAAACAAAGTTACCTCACTCTCTCACTCTCTCACTCCTTCATTCATTCATTCATTCACTCCTTCTCCCACTCACACTTTCATTCACAAACTCTCTCTTAAACTCATTCAGGCTAAAAGTAAAAGTAAAGACCACGTGTAGTAAAGAGCCCCCCTCCCCTCCTCCACACTCCAACACACACACACACACACCCACTCTTAAACACACACACACTCACACACACACACATCTTCACTCGCTCTCTGAAAGGATCATAAACAAACTTACATTTCATCTTTTTCTGCTCCTGCTGAAGTAAACAAACCTCTGCCTCAGTCCAGAGTGTGTGTACTGTACGTGTGTGTGTTTGTGTGTGTGTGGACAAATGTAAAAGTTCCCTTTTATAGCACATTGAGTATGACACATCACCTGAGTCATCAGCCATCGTCGCCATTCAACCATCAACGCCCACTGCCCCCCCCTCTGTAACCCCTCTCATCTGAAAAAAAAAGAGGCTTCAGATTTCTTTTGTTGTTGAGGTGAATCAAATGAAGAAAGTCACAAATTAAATGTCATAAAAAAGAATCAGGAAATGTACAGAATTGAGTAACTCCCCTCCACCTCCCTCTGCTGCTTCACCTCACTTTCCTCTTTTGTTTCCCCAAATTAAGCTTCACTTTAATAATTCAGGGTCATCCCCTCTTTTGTTGGAAGAAAACTGACTTTAATCCAACGAGACAAACTAAAATAAAGACTCCTGTGTGAGAAAAGTGAGCAGAAGAAGACGCAGAAATGTAGCTTTTGACGTTTGAACGTCTCTTATCCAATTTTAAAATGTCTTCTGACGTTTGTACGTCGCAAAGAAAGTTATGAAATTGGAGGCAAAAAGAGGAAAAAGTCAAGTGTAAATATGTGTTGATGACATGCGAGTGGGCCGATGGGAGCTCGTGAGATGATAAAGTGCAGTAAACAAAGACTCCCTTCCTCCTCTCGCAGGGAGGAGATTCACTCCCAGCCACCGTGAATCTGCTCTGGAGGCCCAGCTGCTCCACCAGGAACAGATCTGTGGTGGATCTGGGCAGCTCCCTGTGTGGCTTCCTGCCAGTAATCCGGTTAGTAAAAGCCACCCCAGAAACAGAAACTAAAACTCAACCAAAAAAGAATCAAAAAGGAAGCTGGGTGGTTTGTTCAACTCCTGTTTTCCTCCCTTTGTTGGTGCTTTTGTGGAGTTTCTGGAGTTTCAATCCCAAAGACGTCACCCAGCTTTGCTCTCTGGAAATGTTTATGATTGTGAAATCCTGCAGAGACGAGATTTTCACTCTCCGTAGATCTTTGGTGTGATGCATCTTAGTCAGTTTCCTCTGAGTGAAAGTCATTTCTGCAGCCTGATGAGTGCAACTCTCTGTTTCAGTCAGTAACCTCTGTCACCTCTCAGGCTGTTTGTGGCCTGATTCAGACGGAAATCACTGATACCTTCACAGAAACCTTAGAAGGCTGCTGTCAGTCTGAAATCTCTGTTAAAAAGCTCCAGCTGGATCCGTTTGTGTCCTGTTGGAATAAGACCGGACCAGTCAGCTTCCTTTATGGACAAAGCAGTGTTGGCTGGGGGCGGGGTTTAGTTTGATGAAAGCTTGTAAACGATGGCGGCCGCTGAGGATGTTAGCATGGATGCTACGAAAGAGGCGGTTTTATCAGAACTGGACAACAGTTTCTCATTAAAAGAAGAGCAAAGAACGACACCGAAGGCTTTTCAGGATGTACAAAGATGTTTCTCTCTTCTTCTTCTTCTTCTTCTTCGTAATGAATGTGACCTCCAGAACATTCGTCCAATCAGCTTCCAGCTGTTTTCTTAACTGACCTGCCTCCTCCAAACACTTTCTATGGGCTGTTTTCCAGATGTGCATCTGGCTTTATACCAACAATGAATGAATATCAGTGTAATTTAATGTGATAATGTGATAAAATTGATCACCTGCATTGATGAGCCTTGACTTTAACGAGCTTCAAACTGAGTTCCAGCTCATTGATCAGACGTCCAGTCACAACGTTAATGTTCTGGTTCACTTCACAGCTTTTACAGTGATGTTTTTGGACACCGAACGGCAGATCGACCCGGTTAGAGACAAGCTGGCGAACATGCCGGAGTGTTTAGCAGCGTCTAAATTGATCATGCAGCTTGAGGCATGACTTTAAATGATCAGTGAGGTTGAGCCGTAACTCCTGTAAGACAGCAGCTGTTTGCAATCAGATTAATAGGCAATAAAATGTCAATTGTGTCCACAACAATAAGCTTGTTTGCCAGTTTAAAGCAAAGTTCTGCTTCCAGATCCTCTGATAGTCCCGGCTCGTCACATCTGAGGCTTTGCAGAAGTTGCATTAAATTCTGTCAGATATCTTCTTCTGCTTTTACTTAAACGTGTGATTTTCTCTGATGCAACTTTACTAGAAATGAGTCAAAAAAAGGTCAAACTTTCATTCACCAGTGAATTTTTTCATTACGACAAACATGACGCAGCAAAGAAACAAGAGACTGGTTGATGTTTCAGAAAACTGAATGTAACTTTAATAACACATATGGAATAAGCTGCGTGCCACACGAAGTGCCACCACTGCTCTGCATGCTCACATGCACTATGAAATAATTAAACGTCAGTGGAAGTGGCTTGCAGAGCTTCCACAGAAAATCCACTGCCTTCTAAACACCCCACCGTGTTTTCCACCTCTGAGTTCTGACGTTCAACACTATCACCTTTTCTTATCACTTAGTAATTTAATGAGAAGTGGTGCTTTTCCAGTGAAGCAGTAGTCATGATTTCCTTCTCACCTTTCAAGTTTTCTTTTAAAAAATGAGTTTCAGGATGAATTTCCCTCCTAACGTCCGTCCCCTCAAAGGCTGCGAGTTGTTTCCACGTGTGGCAGAGTAACGGGAGGAAGCTAACGCCGTGGGTCGCCCATGCAGGCGTCGCATTTTCAACATGAACACTGTTGTTGCTGCACCTTTGCACAGATGATCCATGTTGTCTCAGCATCCCAATCCATTTTACACCCATTTTCTTTTTTAATTTGCCTGAAAGCAAGAAACAAACAACTTCAAGCGCTTGTTTCTGGCGGTCATCGATCTCCGACACGAAACAAAATGTGACCTGCAAGAATTTTCGTCCCTATCAAACGTGTGGTGTTGCATCATTTCCCATGTCACCTTTTCGTGCTTTTTTGTGACAAAATGTAGTTTAGTCGGGGTTTCCCTGGTTTAAAGTGTTGAAAACCTCAGACAGAAAACAACTAGTCGTGTAGTGTGAACGGCACAACCATCTGACGGCTGTAAATGTGGTGTGAACTTCAGGTCAAAGCCGGTTAGCTTGGCATCTCATCCGTCTCCTGCAGGCTCGACCTCACGGCTTGTGGTGGCGTTTCAGGTGATAAACCAGAGTTTATCACCTGGATGCAGCACACGTTGTTAGTTCAAGGCGACTTAAACACTTTGTCGAGGAGGATTTTGGTTCCATGCTGAAAAATTGCTGTTTATTTGTTCCAAGTCACCTTTGATTTTTTCAATAATGAACCGAAACGACGACCTTTAATAAGAGCTTTGAACTCCTGAAAAACAACCGGTTTATTTGCAATGAGGTGATATTTTACCGAATTTATAAAATGCATTAACAGTTAATATTTTGCAAATATGTTTCATTGGTGCATTTTGCAAAGGAAGCCAACAGTTTACAGAAAAAAGCCATTTTCTCTGCAGCATTGGTAACTTTTCCAACTTTCACTGCTGTAAATATTTTGTAAGAATGGAATTTTTTGGGAGAGTGGGAAAAGCAAGTGCAGGGTCGACTTCTGTCGTCACTCTTACTCACTTGAAGTGACTCTGGATGACAGTGTAAAAAAAAATACATCAAAAAATAATATTTAAGCAAATGAAGCATCATAATCTTACTCATTTTATCAAACAGAGCGTTAGCTTGCGTCAAAGCTGCGTCGTCAGTGGGTTAAAACTCTAAAACGTCTGAGTGACGCTGCACAGTTTCCAAGAAGCTTCTGGTTTCCTGCTTCTTATGAAATGCTTCTGATAATAAAATCTCCACCCACCAGGAGACAGAAAACATGAGAGCTGCATCCTGAAAATCCTCCCCAAACTCACCGTCCCCCCCCTTTTTAAAACTTTTTAGGTGTTCGTGTTCCAGTCGCTGCATCACAGATGGCGCTCGGCTTCAATATGCTGAACTGCTGAACTCGGTGCCAGTGAAAGTGATGCATGGAAACGGGGGGGAGACACGTCATAACGGCTCCAGTGCTGACTCGCTCGGCCTCCTTTTGTCATCAGAGATACCCATATGGGGTAATGGAGAGACAGTGCGTTTGTTAGGAGGGGGCTGATGGCGGCGGGGGCTCGTCCTCAATAGCGTTTTTTCACAGGCTCAACCGCCCACGCTCCGGATATCTTCTACTTTTTGATCTTCTCCTCTGTCTCTCCGTCTCTCTGTGACCTCTGTTGAAGGCAGGAATGTGAGGAATGCAGCAGTGAATGGGCGAGCGGGGGAGGAGGCATGCAAACGTCTGACGGCTGCAGGATTTTCCTCTTTTTTTTTTGCTTTTTTTGGCTCAGTAAATCTAATGTGAGCACACTGAAAGTCTGAAAAAAAGAAAAACATTCTGAAGGCGTTTCTTGTTACGTTCACTGAGCTGGAAACAAGAAAACAGGCACTGAAACAAAAACCCACCAAAAAGTGGGATTAATGTCGGCCAGCACGTGCAGTAAAGCTCTCAGCACATGCATGTAAATATACGTCCAGCCCCCCCCCCCTCCCTCCCTGGACGCTTCGATGGTTAGCATGGTTTCTGACACACAGACTAAACTGCCACCACTTTCAATCATCACATCAAATTCAGCATGACAGCCAGACAACAGCCAGATCTGCCCATTGACAGCAGCCGGAGCGTGAAATCAAAGAAGTAACCGGCGTGTCAGTGCTTCCTGTGGAAATTCTTCAGGATGTGGGAGTTTGTTGTCGCGTCTGAGACCCCGACTCGACTCTGATCTCACTCTGGGTTCAGTTCCAGGGGGGTTTGTATCATCGTATATGGATGGTTATGTTATGTTATGCAGTTTTTTTCCAGACAAAGCAGAGAATATGTCATGTTTTCAGCCCGTTAGCCGGAAAGTTACGGATCTTTTCCCTTTTATTGGAGGAGTTTTATGGCCTCGGTCACGGGAACAGTGATGGAGGGTAAAAATAGCTCAGTGTAAAGTAAAACTAGCTAAAAAAAAAGTTGCTGTTTCAAATGCAACACGTGGCGAGAGATGGCCGCCGCGCTGAAGCTCCTCAGGTGTTTTGTTACACCTGACAGCCGTCTGCTGCCGGGAGGTTTTCAAAGGGAGGCAGCACTTAACCCTTTGCACCCCGCGGTGAAAGCTGCACCTGAAGTCACGTCTCCATTAAGATATTCGGTTACAGACGAGGTTTTGTTTGCTGTGTATTTTTAGCAGCACAGACGCTGGTGATCATAGAAATCTTATATAAATACTGTAAGAAGTTTGTCTCCATGATCTTCTCACTCCTCCTCACATGTCGCTCCTCCTCACTTATGACCATGAGTATAAAACCTAAAATAAAGTGTATATTTAGCGTATATTATAGTTTATAGTTTGAACGTACAGGTTGAAGGACGGGACGGTAGGATTCAGACACAATCACACATCTGTCTGTGACTCCCACACACACACAGCTCCGTTACAGATGTTTCAGAGCCGTGGCATCGATGCTAACCGTCACAAACATCAGTCTGATAAAGGATTTTACTTTCATTTCACTCTCCCTGATGTTTGGGACGGAGGGGGGGACGGTGGGGGAGCAAGAGGGGACGCATCCGACCTTAAACTGCAGACTGAAGTTGGATTTGAAAGACTGTAAATAAAACTTAAAACATAAGAAAAGCTTTATGATTTCATCTCAGCGTTCAGTGTTTCCAGTGTTTATGATCCCTTTTTGATTTTGTGATACAACCCCACAAAAAATCTTTAACCCCCAAACGAGCTGCGAGGTCACTGACGGCAGAAAAAGCTGTGAGACTTTTTGAAAACATTTAAAAAATCTTTATTTTTCCATAAGTTGTCTTTGTTGAACTCACTGGTATGAAGAGAATGTTTGTCTTTCACACATCATCATCCCTCTCTGGAAAATATTTTTCAGAAACATGATGAAAAAAGGGGAAATGTAACTCGGAGAAAAGCTTGAGATAAATACTTCAGAGCTGTGGCGTTTACATGTGATCCAAACTTCACGGTCCTTCAGGTTCGGCTCTGCTGCCGGGTTTGGAGGTCGGCTTGCGGGGGGATTTTCTCAGGTTCTCGTAGTTGGGAACATCAGGAGGAGACGTCGGTTTAGGCTGCTGAGGCTTGTTGAGGTACAGAGAAGACACACATTACCAGGAATTATATGATGAATAACAATAAACTGCTGTCTGATTTAAATGTATTCATAAAAGTCAAAAAACCTCAGACACAAAACAAAAGAAGTCAGATGAAAAACAGACACAAGATAAACAGATGGTGGCGCTAATTCCCCCTGAGGTGCTGATGTAACATTACAGGAGAGATAATCTGATGTGTTTCTTTTGCACTTTGTCACATTTTGCTTTTCAAACAGATTTCTGTCACAGCGAAGATAAAACTTTCTTCATATTTTTATTAAGAAATGCTGCATTTACACTAATTTTTTAATATGCAAACTGAAAATGAGCATCAAAGCAGGTGAATGCAAACCCACCAAACTGTCTGCTCCCCCCCCCGCTCTGCACTAACTCTCCTGTCGTCTCACATCCTCCCTGCTGACCTGCAGTAACCTCTGCCCCCCCACCTGACCCCCCCCCCCACCCCCCGCAGGTTGGAGCACGCTCACACATGTCTGAACATGTCCGAACGCGACGCCGGCTGAAGTATCGGCCTCTTCTACCCGCCTCCTCTGATGTTTATCCCACTTTTCTCTTGTTATCCACAAAGTAAACAAACCAGAAACGGTGCTGATGTGTTTTTGACCCTGACAGACAGGAAGTGATGCGACGGACGGCTGCAGTTCAGGAGGAGGAGCCTTTACGCTCAGTGGATCGCCACCCGCCTCCGTCCACATGCCAAAGTGTCCTCGGACACTGAACCCTGCAAAGCTCTGCGGTCAATACATGTCTAACTGCCCCGAGCGGGGGTAAACAGGCGAGGGGCAGCATGAGGAGGGGCAGCATGAGGAGGGGCAGCATGAGGAGGGGCAGCATGAGGAGGGGCAACTGGCCTGAAAAGCCTCTGCAACAACCGAAGAGAAAGAGAAAGAGAGCAGAATTATTCCCAAACTGTGCAGAAACCTGGAGTTTGTCGTAGTCAGATGTGACGCTGCAGGTCCTCAGATCAGCGTAGGTGTGTTCCCCCTTCAGCTCCACCTGCTGAGATCACACACACACACACACACACACACACACACACACACAGGCACATAAATCTCATTAATCCAAGACCAACTGACCACAAACACTTAACATTCATATCCTCTTTCACACTCCTGCAGGTCAACACATTAAAACTTGTCTGAGTTAGAGACACACACACACAAATGACGTCAATGATGCCTCCAGCTTTTACAGATCTGACCCTGAACGCACCGAATCTTCACATCAGGCACAAGCTGCTGCTGTGATGTGAGAATGTGAAAGCAAGTTAAGTTAAAGGAGAGATAATTGTGATTAAAACACACAGCTGGATGACTCACAGCTGTGTGTTGTAATCAGTGAAATACATGCTGATTGATTTGAAGTGGGGCAGATGATGCATCGATGATCATGAAATATTAAGTGTAATTGCAATGATCTGATCAGCAGTCAGACATTTTGCATGACAGAGGATGGAGGTGATGAAAGACCTGAACATGGTCCTTTATCTTCTGAAGCTGAGCTCATTCGTTGGCTCACACACTGATGCATCATCTTATTAAGAAAGTATAATTACAAAGGTGTAAAGAGTAAAAGTACTCGATGCAGGACGGCGTCTTTCACAGATTCAGTCACAGTTTATTCAAACCGCTCGGTGCTTCAGCTTCATGTGATAAAAAAGCATCTTTACGGGTTTTATTTGTGACGTATTTAGCTGAAAAGTGAACAGTGAAGTTACGCAAAAGACTTTATGATCTGAACCCAGAAAACGGAGCTGACGTGTGGAAACGAAGCTGTCGATCGACACGCTGAGGAAACTGTTCGCAACGAGGTCAACGATGAACGTCGACGCCCAGAAAACGTTCAAGAGATTTCAGGAGCGGATCAGACTTTTCTGACTCCACCGGTTAAATATCGATCCTCCTGTGAGCGTCTTTAGAAAGTGTGACAGTTGTGGCTTCAGTGAAAGCCGGATTCCTCGTCACGCTTCCTGTGTGTGATTTCTGCTTATTAGGAAACTGCTGATCTCATTTATCAGACCTCATGCGGTTTCTCAACGTTCACTCGGCTCTTTTCTGTGTTTTTACAAAAACCAAACAACCAGAACTGTTTATTTTTTTGAAGTGGAAGAGAGGAGAGTCGCTCTTTCTTCTCTTAAGTGATCTATTACACGTCGACAGATTACTCATCCGGACTTCCTGCTGCAGTCAAAGAGGACGAGGATGTTCGCGAGACGAGACTGTGACTAGACTGTGACGTGCCGACGATGTCAGAGCTCCTTATCTGATCCACTGTGAAACAAACACACAGTTCACCTGGATGCCTGTCAGGGTTTTTTTTGTGTGAAGAAAAAAAACGTGTCTTACCTTCAGCCTCCTGGACAAACTTGGCAAGAGAAGAAAAACAAACAGAGGAGGAATGTTACTCAGAACTACAAGGGGGGGAGGGTTTGCTGGCACAACGTGGAGTCACTCTTCAAAAACAAAGAGCGTCTCCTTGTTCAACAATTTAAAGAAAATATCAAGAAAATTCATTTTTTCCATGAACACAAACAGATTCCTGAGACAAGACGTTAAACATGCAGAGGAGATGAACGAGGAGATGATGATGTTCTCACCTCTGATACTTGTTCACCCCCACAGCAACAATGAGGATGCAGATGAAGAAAAGTAATCCACACACAACGTAGAAAACCACCAGGAATGAATCAGTGCGGCCTGAAAAACAAGAGAAAAGGCCGTGAAGAAGAAGTTTTCTATCGTCTGAAGCTGCTGCTGACAGGCACTTGTTGTTTTTCACACCTTGTTTTGTCAGGTAACTTCACCGGTGACGCAACTCCTCAGCCACATAGTAATCGAGTACTTTTTTTTTTTTTTTATATGTCTCAACAGATATGAAACTTGAGATAAATTTGAAATGTTTCATTAAAACACGATTTCAGCAGAATTTAATACCTTCAGACAAACAAATGTTACCGTAAAACTTTATGCAGCGGTGAACCGCCGGACAGACACACTGACGCAAGCGTGCGCGTCACAAACACACCGACACGAGCAGAAAAACAAAAACCCCGTCAGACACACACACACACACACACACACAGACCGCGGCCTGTTGTTTTGTTTCCTGCTGTAGGTTTTTCCTTGTTTACATCCCGTCGGTCTCAGACAGGCGATGACTCAGCACTCAGCGACTCGTGGATTTAACTCATGATTCAGCGTTAATAAAGTTCACTGATCGGCTGAGTCGTAAGTCACGACCTGCGGCGCCAACGTGATGAAACGCTGGTTGGGAAGGTTACCTGCAGAGGTCGTGACCTCCAGGATCACAGGCGTGGACCTCTGGGAGCCTTGCTGGTTCTGAGCTTCACACAGGTAAACTCCCTCATCGCTCCGGCTGACCTTCAAGACCAGGAACTGTCCTTCACTCCTCTTGGTCGTCTGTGATGAGGAGACGGGATGAAAGTTCAGGGTGAAGTAAAGAAGAAGAGGAAACAGGAAGTGTGTGTGTGTGTGTGTGTTCAGTGTCTCAATCCAGCAGGAGAAAAAAGTTCAGTGTAACAAGAGAAGAGAATCTGGTTTTCTAACAGCAGGATGATGTTTTCTAATTGTCTTCTCTCGAAGTCGACACACACACACACACACACACACACACACACACATCCAAACATGAAACGTGACGCCTGTGTGTGATTGTTTGGTGTCATTTTAAAGTCAATCAGCTGCTCTGCTTTCAGTTTTTCTGGCAGATTTTAAAAAAACCTGCAGTTTTTGTTTCGATTCAGCCTCGAAAAACATCAGATGGTTTGCTGAGTCAGCGTTTCAGATCATCCAGATGTTGGCTGATGTTTGGTTACGAGCTTGACTTGCATGTTGTTGTGTTAAAACAGAAAAGCTGCTGTTGGAGGAACACTGCCGTCCTGTATAATGTGTCTGAGACACCTGTGTGTTTGTGAGCAGCTTCCTCGTCAGCCTCACCTGTGATTATCTGCCTCACCTGAGGACAATCAGCTCCCATAAAGAGCCTGTTGTTTCTGCCGCTCAGCTGTTTGTGTGTCTGCGCAGAGTCAGCATCATTATTTCACCGTGTGTGTATGTGTGTTTCTGTTTGATGGTGTTTGAGTTAAATGTGTTGGAAGTGTTTTTTCTCTATTTTAATTTGATTTTATTGGTTTATTTATCATTTTTGATCAAACTAATTGATGGTTAACGTGGATTATTTCCTACAGCCACTTTATAAGAACCCAAAAGGCCCATTTTTGTGTATTTTTTTAAGCATCATGTGCAGTTTTTCCTTAGTGACTCCTCATCTGTAGATTTTGTGCATTAAAACCATCAGAATCGGCTGCACATATAAATCAGTGAAAGCTGATTGCAGTGAAGTGGGTTCTGTCTTACGTTCCCGGTTTGGACCCTGTACCAGGTGTACCGGCTCACAGGTGGGTTGGCTTCGCTCGAACACGTTAACGTCACGGTGTTTCCCTCAGAAACGGGACCAGATGAGCTCAGCTTGGCCTCAACCAGTTTCGGAGCATCTGTGGGAAAAACAGCAGAGATGTCTGATGTTAAAGCTGCAGTTTGTGAAAAATAAAGAGGGCAACAACTAACTGCAGCTGGTTAGTACAAGATTTGCATTTATGAGTGCAATTTTGAGGTGCTTTCACCTTATTTATTCTGTTTTAAGATACCTTTATGTGTCTATTCCACTGCAATTCAGACAAATGTTATACATTTTAACCCCATTACATGTGCAGTTTTCAATACAAAACAAAATCAAGAGGTTTTTCCTTAAATTCTGATGTAATATTAAAGGTCAACGTGAGACGTTCTCGAGCCCTCAGCAGAACGTCTGTATTTTAAAATGATGCAAACGTTTTTACATCAGCAGTGACCTCAAGACTTTTTCTTCACTTTGGTTTTTTTTTCCAGTTTCACTTCAGTATTTGTTTCCCGTCACATCGACAAAAGGCTCCTTGTGCGTTTGTGGACTAAAGTGCTTCATTAAACTCCCTTCAACACCAAGTTAAGACAAGTTCAACTCTTCAAACACTGACGGGTTTAAAGAAACGCTTCCGTCTGCCAAAAAAAAGAGAAAAGAAAATCCCCTCCAGTCAGTCAGTCAGTCAGACAGTCAGTCAGTCAGTCAGACAGTCAGACAAAGTCATGTTGAAACAGGTCACCTGTTTGCTCCGACTGCGTTCTGCTGCGTCGGACACATTCATCGGCCTAATGAGCGATAAATCAGCGTCAGCAGGAAGGAGGAAGTTGTGTCAGCAGGAAGAGAAAATCAATCAGTTAATATGTGAGAAAAATCATCTCATGAAGGATCAAATCACAACAAGTCAGCAGTGATAGAAAGTGAAAGAAATGCTCAGATTTTTAGACAAATTTAAATCGTGAAGCAGTTAAAGTATCTGAGCATTATTAGAAAATGTCCTTAAAATACCAGAAATGACAGTGATCCTTCTGCAAAATGTGTCCATTCTAACTCATCTATGAGCGTCATTAGAATTAATTCTTATTAAATATTGTTCAATTATTTAAGGTTTAGAGGTAAAGTTACTCTGCTGGATCTTTTTACAGCTTAAATTTCTGAAACATAACAACCACACACCTTTTTTCTGCACTGTGTGGTGAGATCATCTCATGTTTCATCTAAAATCTTAATTAAAAAAGTAACCAAAGTAAAATAAATGTAGAAAGCGAGTAAATTCTTATTTTTAAAACTCTCTCCTCTTCTTTTACTTTCACTCTTGAGGACATTTTAAAGAAACTTCAGGTCACTTTTAGAGAAATATCTCTATTTCTAATTGAGGATGACGTCCTACACTTTTTCACCAGCAGAGGTCACTGTGGTGTCATTTCCACCTCTGCATGGCTCGTGTTAATGCAGGCAAACACTGAGCGTCTCACACAGGATGTGGAGCCTCTGAGTCGCTGATGCCAGCCGGGTGTTGCCCCCCTTCGTCAGCAGGTAGGAGGCGGAGCAGGTGATGATCTGGTCGTGGTGGTCGGCCGAGGCGGTGAAGGTCAACGTGGACTTCAGGCTCATCTGCTTCTCTACGTCCTGCTTTTCAAAAGAGAGAAGAAAGAACTAAACTTCTGAAACTCTTACACCTTCTGAATGTCACAATCTGATATTTTAAAGTGGAAAAAAGATTTGAAATAATCAAATTAACTTGGACTTATTGAATTTTTGCATTTGCACACTTAAAAATTTGATAATAAACTTTAAACAAGCACATAAATGTTTTCAGATAACTGCTTATAAATGACTCTTAAAGCATGTAAAACAACAGGGGAACTCATTTTCATTACTTTTATGAGGCTGAGTGATTTAATCAGCCTGGAAACAAGAATTAAATGTTAAATTTGTACTTTTCATATTTGCAATTTTAACATTTCTCCAAAATCATGTAGTTGTCAAATCAAATCGAGCCAAAATAAATTAGAAGTTGAATGTATTTTGTCTTTTTGATGAGAGAAACCAGTGAGGGATTTAAACTGTCAGCAGTCCAGTGTCACTGCCACACACACACACACACACACACACACACGCACACACACACACACACACACACTGTATCTTGTGTCATTCATTATCTGCAGCTGATTAACAGTCTGGAGTGAAACGACGTGCTCGGAGCCGCAGACAGGATGAGGAAGTCTGAACTCGCTCAGAGACAGAAACACATCATGTTCGCTCTTTTTAAAGCTTTTTTAGTTGACACATCATCATCAGCTTTATCTTTTATGTGTGAACGAGTGAATGAATGAATGAATGAATGATGCATCACCTGCTGCATCTCCGTCTCCACCTGCCAGGAGCTGTCCCGGGGGAGCCAGGTGATGGAGGGGGGCAGCATGGAGCAGGGCACCGGGACCGAACACTGCAGCCTCACCTGATCTCCGGCCGACACCTGACCTGCTGGGATGATCACGGGAGGAGGCGGGGCTGAGGACAAACAGCAGAGACTGTTCAAGCTTCAGATCAGATCTGAATCTGGTGCAAATAATGTGACTGAAGGTGTAAATGTGATCTGAAGTACTTTCTTACTTGACTGTATCTACATTTATTAAATGTCCTCGCTCAGGTGAGTCAGAGTTTAGTCATTAATGTTTCAGTATTTATTAACAAACCCAGATTCTAAACACAGGAGAGGATGAGTGTGTGAACAAGGTGCCATCAGCTCTGCTCATGAATAAACATTTGAATGTTTGAATTTTAAAAACAGAAGAGCTGCGAGGTTTTTCCCATCAGCCACTTCAGCCGTTCACACCTGGTTGGACAGAGATGTGGACTCCGGTCTGGAAACTGAACTTGAGTTCATTTGAACACTCGAGTCTGAAGAAGAAAAAATCACTGAGGTTTGCTGGAAAGTCGCTGAACGTCGTCGTGCAGTTCTTCCTCGTCACGTCTCCTTCCATTTTCCCCTAAAACAGTTTGGAGAGCGAGAACAAAAAGTCAAGACAGTGAACATCAAACGGCAAAAATGTGGCTTCATTTGAAAGAAATGGGTATAAAATGATGCACAACATCTGGAATGATGACAAAGATGTTGGCCACACACTCTTTTTTAAAAAAAAAAATAAGTAGATGTTATTACACTTTTAAAGAATCATGTGTCTTTTCAAATCACCACTAGGGGTCAGTAATGTGAAACTTTAAAACAGATTCAGCTTTATAGCTTCAAACTTTTCAGTGAACTTTAACAACAGAACAAAGAGAAAAACTACTTTTAAGACGCCAGTGGAGGGGTTTCGTGAATTGAAGAGGGAGGGGCCGTAGAGGTCTCCTTTTTTCCAGACGCCACCGTTTGTGCAGTTCAGGATGTTTTTATCTTCATTCAAAGGGACCTGGAAACAACAGGGGACTGTGACGCACGAGTCACTGATGCCCACGATGCTTCTGGGCATCTTCACATCCCAGGTTTGACAAAAGACACCTGAAGGGGCGAAAAGCAAGTCTGGATTAGAGTCATTAAGCATGAGAACAAACTTTTAACTCACAATTTTACACTTTTACTTATATTTAGTTTTATCTGCAGCTTTGATTTGACTGGAATCAATAAAATCTGGTAAAAACTACATTTCAACATCTTAAAAAAATATCTGCTGCAATCAGGAAACTACTGACTTTGCATCAGAGCGACGAGCACAGCGGCAACTTTTAGACCAACACCCATCTGAGCGGGACGAGGCGGCTTCAAATCTGAGCAGAACAACAACAAAACCCCCAAAACAACCACAAACAGAGAGAAAAACCAGAATAACATCATTTCATGTTTTAAAAGAAAACTATTTCCATGATGCAAAACATCAGAATTTAAGGGGAAAAAAATGTTGAGACAATGCAAACTATAAGAAGTTAAAAATAAAAGACAAATTAACTTTATTGTGTAAGAACATATTAAAAAAGTTCATATTTCACATGACGAACAACATTTCAGGTCCATTTTAAAGTACACAGCATCTTCTCTCATTAGTCTATAAAGTCCTGAAACACAATATTAAAATCACCCAAAAGGTAATTTGGAAAAATCTAAATTCCCACTTTTTACTGACACACACACACATTTCTGTCATTTTCGACTATACACACACACCCTAACACACTTTCATATCCTGTATTTTACCTGTCAGTGATCCTGAGCCGTTCACTCGGAGAAGACTTTGAGGTGTTTCTCTATATTTATGCAGTAAAAGAGGAATCTGAAGGAGGAAGTGATGGAGTTCATCTCTTTGTGTCAAAGCAGGGAGGTTGTGAAAGGACAAAAGGAAAGAAGGAAGTTTATTAACAGAGTTTTTGCAATAAAACTCAGATTGACTCTCATAAAAGCAGCAAAGCAAGAAAAATACAAAAGCAGCACAAGATGAAAAGTAGAGTGAATCTGTGGGAAAAAGCTTCTCGGTGTCATTTAAACCATTTAAACAGTTCGTTTAAGCTTATAAAATATTAATAAAGGCGTTAAAATCCTTTGAACTATGCTGACATTTCTCTTAATGCCACTAGAGGGCGGCACAAGCAGAGGAATAGAAAACAAAACTCGGAAACACAAAAACACTAAAAATGCTGGAAATCAAACATCTGCACATACAAGTCCGAGCCAGCAGGGGGCAGCAACAGGAGACAAATTAACTCCTCAAAGTCCTTGTTTATGTGCACAGACGTCTTTTTGCTGTTTGGACAACTGAGAACATTAGTTTATTAAATAAAAATTCTCTTTTTTTGGAAAAAAAATCCTCACATTAAAGTCCTTGTGAACTAAACTGTCGATTATTTTTTCATAACTTGCTTTTAAAATACACTCAGTGGTCACATCTGTCAAAATTCATGAACTTTAACATTAATCAAACTGTTTTTTCATGTTTATATCAATTAAATCTATCATTCTCTCCCTTCTTTCCTCTTTTCTTTCATACTTTTTATTTCTGTTTAATAACCTCGTGCATGTGTTTGTTTTGCTTCATATTACTGGAATTAATTATATATATAACAGCCTATTATAAAGCAA
>JAQMCX010000018.1:1337010-1370884 GCA_029814765.1 Acanthurus leucopareius | reverse complement strand
GTGAGGCATCGCAACGATGGTGAGAATCGCTGCACCAAGAGACACAACGAACTCAAAGAAGAGGACCTGAAGAAGAAGCACGAGTAGTAAATTAAAAAAAACATTGAAGAACGTAACTCACAACATCACATCACATCAGAGATTTGATGAGCGCTTCAAACAAACTTCAGGTGTTTGGCATTAAACTTAAAGTTGTTGCAAAGCTGCACATCTTAAACACTTTCTGAGTCTCAGTTTTGCGAAGCAGAAATCACTCACTAGGAGCTTGTTTCTGTGTAGATTTGAGGAAGCAATGGGGCCATTTTAGTCAATCATCTTATCAGATTTCTTACCAAGGCAACAGTTTTTTTGTTTGGCAGCTTTGAGGATTTGTAACAAGCCTTCCAGATGCTCTTTTGTAAGAGAAGCACACTGGATGCAATGAGACAGCAGCCGATACACAGCAGAGCGACAGGTTTCTGCTCAGCCGGGAGGGTCTTGGTGCCTTCACTGGACAAAGTGATGAGGAGGAGGAAAGAAGCCTGGAAGAGAGAGGTTGAGGAAAGACTGAGAAAGTGAGTGTTTCATGCACCTGAT
Organism: Acanthurus leucopareius; assembly: GCA_029814765.1. NCBI lineage: Eukaryota > Metazoa > Chordata > Actinopteri > Acanthuriformes > Acanthuridae > Acanthurus > Acanthurus leucopareius. The sequence continues at coordinate 1,370,308 of JAQMCX010000018.1, read as the reverse complement.
ACATAAGAGAGGTGTTCAAGCTTTTAACCTTTATTTAAGTGGGTGATCCACAGTATAAGAGCACACATGCATTAAGACGAACCTTGCTGCACAGAGCGAGTCCAAACACAATCACAGCCACCGCACACAGCGTGATGGCCTTCAGTAACTTGACCATTTTCCACGGCGTCTGTTCATCCTCGATGATGGGAACCTCTCTGCAGGAATCCCACATCCTCCTGGTTAAAGACACCACAATGACAAAACTCAGAGGAGACTGCAGAAGAAAATCATAATGTTTGGAGTCAACATGAAGGCACGAAGGCAGAGAGGAGGAGGATGGAGAGCCAGTGAGGTGGGTCGGATGTGGAGAAAATGATTTGCATGTTTGTGGGCAGATAATTAGTTTGTTTGGCAGGGTTGATAATAATAATAATTAAGAAAGTTATGCAGAGAAAAATCTGCTGGTATGGAAAAATAAAACTGCTGACACTTACTGTGTTTAGTTTAAAATCGCAAAATATTTAAAAAATGAACAAAAAAATGTGAGAACAAATTTACAAAGCACAGTATAAATAACAGTGTAATAAATCACCAACGCCATCTGCTATCATGTGTCTTGATGAATAACTTTAATTACCCATACTGCACTTTTTTTTATTAGATGCAGCTATGTACGTCAGAACTAAAACTGCATTTGTTCCTGAGACGAAGTTTTTTAAAAAATATGAACGTCAGAATTAAAATGTGATTCAAAAATTGCAAATATTTCTTCAAAAGTTATGTCACTACAACATATGATGTGTTCAATGTCATTGTGAACAATCAAATAAAATTAAGCCACAAACCAAAGACTGAAAAAAGACAATATGTTAAATATTGTGTGTTTTAGAGTTGATTTTGATCACTTTTAAAGCCTGGACGGGTCCCCCCCCCCAGTCACACTGCAGACATGATGACCTCATATGATCTCGATCGCCGCCTTCGATCCTCGAATGGAAACTTCTCAGTCGTTCCACAGTCGAGGGTCCTTTTCAGGGACTTTGGAACGACCGTCACTAACTTCTTTTAAAACACTTCTTTATAGACCCACTTTTATAGACTTGTTTCTAAGGTACTTTTCTTTTTATTTATTATGTCTGTGTATTTAGTTATTTATGTATCCATTTATTTCAACTCACTTCTTATCTTCCTCTGAGTTCCTTTTTCTGTTCCTGTTCCTTTTATTCACTTTTACCTTCTCTTAAGTGATATTTTTGTATGTGTTTCGATTTGTGTATTTTCTTGTGCTCTCTCATCGTTTTACCATTTTATCTCCCCTCTTGTGATGTCACCCTTTTAACTTCTTTTTATCATCTTTTTTCACTTCCTCTCACTGGCGTTTATCCATCTTGATAGTTGTGTTTTGCCTCCCTGTTTTATCTTTTGCATTAATCGTTTACCCCTCTTGCTTTATTCGCTTGGTTTGTCGAAGCACAGTGCTTTATGAATAAAGTTTTTTTTTAAATACTGTTTTATTTTACCAGATTCAAACATTTTGAATTTATTAATTTACTGAACAATAATATCAAGGTTGAGGAAGTAAAATCTCTGTAATTCATTGAAATATAATAATTTAGCTCCTTTTCTGCTAGAACAAAGTGAAGAACTTTGATTGATCTCATCTCAGCATGATTGATCCATCCTCTGAGAATAAATAACATATACAGTGATAAATAACTTAAATTTGTATTAACATGTTGTACAAAATATTTCTACTCACTTGGGAAAGTTCTCATCTCCATCCATGTTTCTTTCCAGGTTCCCATCCATGTTTCTGACTGGTGTGAACACTTGACCGGAGCTTGACGGTGTGTTTAATGTGTTTCTTTGTCACCGTCATGACAGTGGAATCACAGTCTCAATTAGCCCGTCATTAAATGGTAACACCCAAAACATGTGCGCTGCTGCAGGTGAAGGGTCAAACAAGGCGACAGGAAACTGGTTTGGACATTTTTTCGATCCTCTCAGATCTTTGGGAGTTTGCTTAATTTAACATAAGATCACCATCTAACCCAAATACCACACAAATTACATGATCCACATTTGAGTAATTGGCACTTATGACAGCAATTACCTTCACAAATGGGGACACAAATAATTACTACGTTACCTTAAATGTCAAAGACAGGATTGAAAACAGAAAACAGAAAACGACCTACTGGATTATCCTGTGTGTAAATGGTTAGACTTGTGTAAATGAATAAAAATTGAACTGACATAACATATTAAAATTGCAAGGAACAGATGAAAAATAATCACACAAAACTGTTCAGTTTCTTAGTCTGATGTGGGAAGTTGTGTCAGTTTTCTGCAGAAACATGTCAGCTTCTCTGCATCTTTCAGTGGAGCCTCACTGAAACACAGACTTTGCTGTTTTAAATTGCAGCTTTTACTTCAGTTGAGATGCAGTCAAATCTCCGACTGTGACACGAGAAAATGGTGAATCTGTTGAGGACTATTTTCAGCTGTGTTTGTTGCTCTGGCTGGTTTGTTAAGCTGCAGGATGGTTTGATTTAAATGTCAAATTAAGTTGCAGTGCCTGTATCTTTTGTAACAAAGTAAAATGTCACCTGTGAGTCACCTCAAAAACACCTCAGTGACTTTCATTATGTCACATCATCCTCGTCTTTCTCACCCGTGTCATTCACCTCCAGTGTTATTATCAAACATTCAGAACATTCCGTTGTGATGTATTTTATCATGAATCCATTGTATTGTGTTGTTTCATTTTAAAATCTGGCTGTACAGGATGTTTGAGGGTTCAGATGCCAAATAAGGCAGTCAGGGAAATCACTGACGTGCTTAATGATTTGGGAATTAAATAACAACACACCATTTAAAATAAAAAAGGACTCAAATATCTTTAAGATGTTGAAATAAATGATCTTTAAATGAATTATCAGAATGGGTTTTATTTCATTTACACAGAACATTTACAGGGTTCGTTTTTGTGGTGTGTGAAAAATAAAAAGCTGCTCCACTGTTGTTGGTCAGGTCTGTCTTCTCTACGTCATTTATTGGTTCATTTAAATAATGAAATTTAAGTTTCTTGACACCCAACTTTTGCATTAACTCTCTTCTAAAAAATGGATTTAAAGAGTTTAGATAATTAAAAACTGATGTTTCAGTGTTTGTGTTGACAGAGAGTCTGTAAAATACATAGTTTGTATTAAAACAGGAAAATCTTGTCAGGTTCTTTCAGGCAAAAAGTCTTTTACTTTTGACCGAATGAAAAGGAAAAGTGAATGCATTTACCACTGTTTCAAATATGAGTCTTTGCTGCCCTCTAGTGGCAATTAGCGAGCTCTACTTGCATGCAATCTGTGTGTGAGCCAGCATCTGAAACATTTAGTCTTCCAACTTTTACTGCTTTTAAAATAAAACACTAGTTTTTAATTGTTACTTATTTCATAAATAAATTTCATAAATTTTGACGACACAGAAACATTTTGCTGCTTTAAAATCAAGAAGACAAAACTTAAACCTTCAAACAGAAAACTGAACTTCACTCACAATCCCTCCCAAACCAGTTCTGGTTTTTTAAATTTCAACATTTTCAGTTTATTTGAAGGAAGCAGATCAGACAGGTGGCCCTTTAAGTCGTTGCTGCTTCAATAAATAATTAACCTCAGAACATTTGCAACTGTCAAGCTCAATTTGATCTATTTGACAGAAACTCAACAGGCTCTGCCAAGTTTAGACTGCTGCTTCAGTGTTTATAATGGCAGAAAGTTTCTGTGTAACAACATCATTCCAGAACACCACAAAAACTCCTAAACACACATCCTGAGGCACCTTTGAGGTTGAGGCTGCAGCTTCTGGCTTTGTATTGACTTTAATTGTGACATGTCAGCAGCTGAACTAGTCTGTTTCATGTCCTCTGTTTTCTTTAATGCATCAGTTAGAAAGGAAATAAAAAAACAAAATACTTATCAGTGATGCGTGATGACATAATATGGTGATTAAGAGGCGTTTATATGTTTTCAGATAACTGCAGTCTTAAAGGACAAAGAAGGATTTTGGCTACGTGAAAGCGTTTATATTAATCACACAAAGCCAGTGAGCTAATCCAGATTCATCTTCAGAAAATACTGAGCTGCTGTTGAAAGATCTGAAGCCTTTTTCTCTGAGCTGTATTGTTGACCTGTTAGGTGGCTGTGACTCATCCAAGCTAAACTTGAAATGTTGTCGTGTGCCAGCACAGTACGCCCCTGGAGCTTTTCCAATGTGTTGTGTACACATCTGAGCATCCCACGCCCTCCTGAAACACTTTGGTAACCTGTCAATAAAACATACACTCTTGAATAATAAGTACACACCCTGATCTATAAAAAAAAAGAGGGAAAACTTTCCTTTTTTTTGTAAGCCACAAAAAAAAGGAAGATAACTGTTTGTTCTGCAGTTTTTTAGGCTTTGGTAGATGATCAAATAAAATAGGAAACAAAACCAAAACATTTTTTGTAATTTTCTGTCTTTGCCAGGTTGATTGAAATAACTAAATAAATCCAATAATTAGGATTCCTCTCCGACCTGTTAGCTTGCTGTCTTTTACTATTTGACGGGCAAAAGTCTAAAATTAAAGACTGGTTCTCAAAGTGGGCTCCAGGATTCTTGAACAGGCCGTTTCGGGGGCTAAAAAATTAAGTTTCACTGTAATTTCATTAAAAACAAAACATTAACAGAATGAAACTTTCTGTAGTAGAGCATCTAAAAGCAAATTTCTTATCATATACGGCAGAAATTGTGATAAACTCCCTCCACGTTACATGACGTAATAGCCTAACGAGAGTGCTGAATCAGCAAAAATGAATCGATCATCAGAAAACGTCGACTTTTCTCTCGGCTGCCTGCTGCAGGAGCTGACCGTCCCTTTGGAAACATGTGTGCAGGTGGTTATTAAAACCTGTGATGGCGTCATTGAATGTGCTCTTTACGTTGTAAAACAAACATTCAGTCTCTCGTTGTTTTAACTTATTCTTCACGTTTAAGTGTCTCTATTGTCGGTCTCGTCTGGCCACATTTGTGCTGCATTTGTCAGCTGCTTGGTACATCTGAGGTATAAATAGATGTAATCCCTTAATTGCTCGACAAAGTGAAAAGCCCAAAACATTTGATGGTGACATTTTCACAACAATGTCTGTGAGTAACACAAGAAGCTTTTTACAGGAAGGTTACATAACACACACCAGATGCAGATAATCAGAATAATCATCATCATACTGTAAGATAACTTAAATTTAATGACATCAGGCAAAAAAAAGCATCTTAATTTGTTTGTTTGGCCTGCAGCTTCTCCAGGGTGTGTCCCTGTAATCCCTATCAGAGGGCCACTTAATGAACATCCTTTCAAACCTTATAATTGCTGATCATTAACTGACACATAATCTATTAACACATAATCTTGATCTATTAGAAGGGTGAAGAAGCAAAAGTCATTTAAGGTTAAAGTCACAGTGACAAACCCATCTTCCTCTCAGTCATCCTCAACCAAGCAGCCTGAGAAACACAACTGCGTCATATGATATAAAATCAGACTGTATTCAGCTCCTTCGTTATAATGTCTCACATGATCTTTTATCAGTGTTTGAAATTTACCAAAGAAAATAAATGATTATAAAAGAAAACAGTATTATAAAATGAGCTTTATATGGTTTTTCATGCAGCACTTAAAAAAACACATCTTCCAAAATATTCATATTTAAAAACTTCATCTCTTTATTGGGGCACAAAGACATAATACATAAAACACAACAACAATAAAACAGAACATCTTCTTACATATCAGTAATTCAACTTATTGCACAAGAGTGTCCCTTCATTAAAAAAAATAAAATAGAAACAAACATAATCATTTCATATTTCGTAATGTTTGTTACAGCTCAGGTGAAAATGTGCCTCTTCTAATGCATTTAAAGTCACCAGTAGCTCTTTTTTTACCCTTCAGACTGAAACCTTAATAATTCACAATAAGAGGTAGAGCACAAATTTACAACTTTAATTTTATAAAATATCATGTAATGTTCTGTGCAATAGAGATAACATTTCAAAATAACTTAAAAAAGACTCCAACAGCATGTAAAATTACAGATACAAAGACACACACTGAAATATCATGTTGTGCGCACTGACCTGATCATTCAGCTCAGTGTTTCATCCTCCTCATATCAAACATTTATGTAAAAGATCCCTGATTTATTTCTAGCTCCCTGATTCGTCCAAACACATCCAAAGAACCATTTAAAGAACTTCATTAGTTTGACTGTGACTTCAGATTCACTGTCATTTCTCATCACATTATTTCTAGACTTAATTTGTTTATGAAAAAACAAAAGCAGCAAAACTCTGAAAGAAAACTAAAAGTTACAGTACAACACAAATAAAATAACAAGATCCTTCATAAAAGGCTCGAACACTCAAAGTTACTGTCATAAAACACACAAACAAACTGTTTTAGAGGTTCTGTTGTTCTCGTTCTCCACTGAGTTATTTTCTTTTTTAAATACGATTTCAACAAGAATACGAGTCACTAGTTTTCTGCCAATGTCACATCAGCTTCAATTAAAAAATTCTAATCAATGAATAAATTGCACTAGACTTTAAACAAAATAATGTAAACATCCCACAGAATGATACACAAGACAAACCCGGTGAAATCTCCTGTAGAGTCGATATTTCAAAGTGCTAAAAAAGAGTCGGTTTTACACAAAATCCGACTCAGACCATAGTCCCTCCAGCGTAGTTTCTGTGATAAAGACTAAAGGAATCAAACTCATCATCATCATCATCATCATCGTCGTCGTCTTCAGGTTCAGATCCCTCCGGGGTGGTGGAGGCAGCGACTTGCCCCTGTGATGAGATTAAAGGGATGTCAGTACATACAGATGCCACCACACCTGGAAAACTCCTGACAGGTAATTTAACTACTTGATTTGTAGCAGGAAAGCATTGATTGACTCCCACACATGAACTTTCTGCTTTCCTCAGAACTTTAACAAACATTTAATTGTAGGTGGCCTTGCCCTCTTTTCAGGCCACGTCTTGTCCCAATCAGTGGGAGGTTTGAGTATGTAGGTCACGAAAAGGACGAAACATAAAACTTTGGTTGGTTGTTGAAGCACAATCACATGATTATCGTCCTGTTTCTTTGCTGTCTTTTTAAAAGTTGACCCTTATTAGAGTCTGAGCACCAAAATGATCAATCGATTAGATTGTATCTGCATTTGAATGTGGGTTTGTTTATGAGATCACTGCTGGTAACACTGCTAACTACTGCTTAATGCTTGAAAACTGAAAGAGAGCAAAGCTATCTATCTATCTAAGATGAGTTACACCGAACCTTAAATTAAAGTGACTGCTACAGAATATTGTAAATTTTATTTAATTTTATTTAGTATTTTGCCAAAAAATTATAATCATTGATAGCTTTACTCTGTTCTGGCTTTCTGCGTCATTAAGGACAGAATTTAAAACTTGATATTTGTTTTTGTTTATCCAGTGTTATTTAATTGCAAGTTACAACAGTAATCGTGGTCTGGTGTAATAAAGAGGCAAAGCTAGCAGTTTAAAAAAGGCGTCAGGAGAAGAAAACAACAGTCAGTAAATACCTTTTCATTTGGCAGGTAACGTTCTTTCCCCGGTCGTTGCGTTCTGGGCTCAGTGTCCAGAAAGGCCACATAATGTATCAGAGTGTAGATTCTGGATAAACACAGGTCAAGAAAGTTAGATTCAATATGGAAAAACAGAAATTAACAGACGTATGGACATCGTAAAAAATCTGATTTCTGCTGCAGAGCTGTCACCTGTGGTAGAACATGGCCAGGAACTGAATCAAAACTGATGTTGCAAATCCCAGAATGAACATGAGTCCGATGGGATCAACCGTTATATCTCTTCCTGTGTCTTGGAGCTCAAAGTCGACAACAGGGAGCCGGATGGGGATCGTGGCTTCCAAGAATTGGAGGGTAAATGTCGCCACAAGCCACAAAGCATTCGCAATGAAGAAGACAAAGTTTATCTGTGTGTAAGAAAGTTAAAATTAGTAAGATTACATCCACCGTAGTTTCCTGTCATGCTTTTATGTTTGCATTTTATCCAAAGACTGCTCATTAATTCTGTATGAACAATAACATCAATGTGTTTTGGAGCTAGCTAGCTAGCAAGCTAACACCCACCTTGTTTCTCAGCTCTCGCAGGTCATTGACCATCTTTTTCTGTTTCTCCTTGTCGTCGACCAGAGGTTGCAGGTACTTTTCCTGAAGCTCTTTCCAGAAAACCACCTCATCCTGCGGAAAAACACAGACACCATTTCAATTTACCATTTCACAATAAAGCTATTAACCTCATACTTTCTGCAGAATCACTCAGAGAGTTCAACTGCATTCACTTATGATGAGAGATTCACACCTGGTCAAGTGAGTCCTCCTGCAGCTTCATGTCAGTGGATGCACCCTTCAGCTGTGTGACCCAACCTGAGGAAAGACAGGAAGTTAGAGATAATGTCACATTTTATTCACTGTGTCGATTTTTTTATTTTGCGAAACAAACACACAAGCAAAAATTCAAGCAGGTTTTTGCAAAATTGTTAAGACTCACATTGGGCTGGAGGGTCAAAAACAGGCTCCATTTGCCTGAAAAACAATCAGAGTCATTTTTAACATCAATTCACACTTTGTGTTATCAACATTAACATTTCAGCAGACGTTCAACATTTAGATCTTACCTCTGTCGTTCCTCTGGGATCCCTGTGTCCTCTACAATAGTGTTCTGGGGTTGAAGTTCAGGCTGTGTGGACTCACGCTGGGGGATCAGGTCTTCCTGGCTGAGCTGCCCCTCTCCAGATCTCTGACTGGATTTCTTACAACATCTGACCCACGAGAAGAGCTGATGGAAGATGCTTTTGGCTACAAGGATGGAAATCAGCATCAGTAAAGCTGGAAAAACTAATACTGCTGATCTGGTGATGAATTTTTTTAATCATAAATCTGGTGTCTACCTTTTTGGGCTTTTGTTTGCGGGGTGGTGGCACCAGGTTTGGCAGCTCCGGCCGCAGGTTTCGACTCTCGGGTTCCCCAGGAAACATTGTTCATGTTGACCATGGAGTAGATGGTGAGCAGGAGGTAGGCGCTTGGGATGCAAAGGATGTAGAGGAGGCCGTAGAACAGCAAATTGATTTCTTGAGGATGCATAATCGCAGTTACGATGTAAATAATGGCCATGACTACTACAAACATGCTGCTGGGTGTCAGGATGGTTTTGTCTACCACCATTGCACCTGAAGAGAGAGAGAGAGAAAAAAAATATGAAGAATTTCTGGACAAGCAGATCTTCTACAAAGATTTTCAAGTCCATATAAAAGAGGTGCACGTGTCTGCATAAAATTATACCTCTTTGAATATAACTCACCAATAATGGACATTGTCACCACCAACATGAGGAATGCATAAATGATGCTCATAACCGCTGCAATGTTGATCTGAGTGTCTGTTTTGAGTTTGAAGCAAAGGCCCAGGTAGACGGCAGGAGGTATAATACCCAGAACCAGAGCAGCGTTGGCATTTAGGTTAAAGACGAAGGTCAGACTACCTGTGGATGCCACAACAGAGGAGGCACACAGTTAGTCTGCACAAAAGGTTGCATATGCAGAGATGACACCCTCAAACACAAAACACTAACCTGCGATCATGAGGCAGATGGTGGCGGGGGCCAAGACGGCCGAGGTGATGGCAAACAGCTGATAGAACATGAAGGGTTTGGACATGGACGGATTCCTCTTGGAAATGATGTTGGTGGAGCCCAGCAGATCCACCACGTTGGCCATCGTGGACGGTCCCCATCGCCGTCGCTGAAGATGGTAAATGCTTTTTATCAGAACTGGTAGAAATTTGATAACTTATAAACAAGGAGATACACATTTATAGCTAGTTCTGATATGCAGGTTCTGAATATCGGAAGCAAATGTATCAGCTATTCAAAATCTTTGTGGCCGTCATAATATTTGTTGAAAGGCTCTGATCATCTGCAGCACTCACTTGGTTGTAGAGTTCTTTGAAGTCCTCAGGCGCGTTGGTGTAAGCATCAGATGCTGCATTGTACTCGATTCTCCATCCCTGTTTCAGCATCAGAGTACACAGCCAGCGGTCCTCACCTGCAGGACAGACAAAACACATTTCTACCTGAGTGGAGGAGGAGGAAGAGGAGAGAACCTGATTGTGGGAGCCATCACCAAGGCTGAATGGAGACAGGACATCCTGTCAGACGACCTCCGTTACCTTGGTCGTACTGGATGTAGTGGCTCGGCTCCATGGACTTAGTGGAGTATTTCTTCATCACGTTGTCATCCATCAGCGCCTCCGCTCTGAACAGGCTGAAGCAACCCGGGCTGCACAGGACACAGCCGAACACGTGCTCTGCCGCCTTCTGCAGCCAATGACTGACAGCGTACTCAAACTTCTGGAACCACACGGTCGGACCTGCAGAGCAAATGAAAAGGTTTGTAAACCTGAACATGATTCTCTGGTCAGTGCTTGTGTCTGCTGGGGTTTTTTTAGCTTCATCAGTGGAACTCAGAGCTATTTCTTCATATAATTGAACAGGTATTTGATGTTTTGCACAGTGTGCCAACCTGATCCAGTGGGGTGAATCCTTCCACATGTGGCCCCGACTTGTGGGTACATTTTCAGACGATCAATTAGCAGCATCACAGCAGCCGGTTGGAAGTCAGTATCCCCGTCTAAGGCCAGGATGTAGGTGTTATGCTTCTCTCTCTGGAGGAACAGGCACAGTTTGCTTGGTTTCAAATGTGGGATTTATTTTGAAATATCAAAGCTAAATGTTTGAGCTCTTAAAAGAGTGTCAAATGTTTCTCTTATCTCACCAGGATTTCTGCTTTCAGCTGCTTCTCGTCCTCTTGTTTACTCCAACGTGTGTAGTATTTGTTCATGAGTTTCCAGCCCAGAAGGTAATAAAAGTACATGACCTGGAAAATTAGAAATAACAGTTAACAAAATCCAATATTTCTCAGGATTCTCAGTGTTCAAGTGTTTAAAAGATTTGAACTTTAAATGTCAGTCTGTCCTACCTGAGACCATCTCTTCTTGTGGCGAATGAGGTCTTTGTCCTTGAAGTGAACCATAATAATGTTCCCGTGAGGCATGGTGACCACAAGTCGACCTCCATACGGTGTCCTGATGACCTTCTGATCGGGGAACTGCTGCTGGCTGTCGAAGAGCTTTTTATCGATGTTTGTGAAGATGCTGATGACAGAGCGAGAAGATACTTTGTAGCAATTTGTATTTCCTTGGAAATTTTCTCTCTGGTTTTGTGCCAAGCAGTGCTTTCAGGTCCAAGCTTGTAGTTTTTGAGATTTAACTCTGAGATATTCTGTAGACATCTATAAACATGGTTCTTACTTGTAAACTTCTGCGAAGACTTCCACAAGGTTCTCTGCATACTTGTTCAGGTGACGACCCTCACTTCCCTCAACATCTTTGAATGCATCGTCAAAGTAGATGTGGGCTTCGAAGGTGAAATCATTGGACTTTGGCTTTGTCTTTGGTCGGTATTTGTCCAGTCTAGAGTGTTCAGAGAGACATGGACAGGATCTGTGTGTCAGTGCATTGTGATTAAGTACAACATGAGGCAACACTGGGTCATGGACACAAAATCTTGGAAAATAAAATCAAGTGAGAGTCACTAAATTAACAGATCGAATTACCTTTAGTTTCTATTTTTACCCTCAAATTAAGCAACTGTTACAAGAAATGTTGAAGTGTTATTCATGCTAACGCTAGCAAATCATATGATAACAACTTCCTGTAAACACAAAAATATTTTGCCTGAGGAAATCAACGGAGCACTAAAGCAAAGAAAAGATGAAATATCACATATTTTTCCAGGAACTGACCTGAATATTGAGATAATGATGTTCATCATCTCGTCATAGGTCTCGTGCCACATGGTCGCACACAGATACACCATCGCAGATTCAAACGACCTAAAATTTAAAGCAGTTTAGTCTGGAGAAAAAAACACTGTAACTTTTGCTCAACAGTCTGAACTAACTAGCTTAAAAAAAATGAATTCAAAGTCAAACACACTTTGAAGATGATTCTTTTGAGGACCCAAATGAAGGAGCTGCTTTTACAAACACACATCCACACCACACACACTTACCTTTTCTTTTTGTCTTTGGTCTGGATGTCGAATCGAGTGTTGAGCAGCAGGGACTGCTCGATGAAGGCGCCTTCATACAGCCTCCTGGTGAACAGGTCCTGGGTCCTCTGGATACGATACACGTTGAGGTACCACAGATGGAGGGTGGCCAACATGAGACCGAGCCACCAGGACACTGCCGAACCTGAGGGGAGGTTAACGAACATGTTTAATGACAATACAATCTTTGGTTTCTGCAAAGCACCTTTATCTCTACTGCATGAATGATTTTCCTCAATGTATCCAGACTAAATGTAGCACTAAAAGAAGAAATACCCATGTTTGAAGTTTTTGGCAATTTCCAATTATAATTAAATTAAAAATGGATCATTATTCAATTCATGATGCTGTTTTTTAAAAAAAAAAAAAAGACTCAGCACACTACAGCATATGTTTGGTATGTAAGACAGGGTGTGTCAGCCCGAGGACCTCCATAACTTGGCTGGTATGCAAACAACAAATACCAACTGCAACTTTACTTTCACTTCTTTGTCTAACATTTATAACTTGTGCCCAATTTCAATGTAATTTTTTTCAGACTCTACTTTATTACCTGTCAATATGCCAATGTCGTTGATCTTGGACATGTCCAGGAAGCACAGTGTGTGTGTTACATCCAAAACCAGATGTGGGAACACACTGCCACTCAGGCTTTGGTTTCTTCCATCCACAACTACGTTGCAGTAGCTTGTGAAGTTGGTGCTTTCGGTCCCGTTCACACTTATTCTGTAGTCCTGATAATAAACGATGACAGGGACGACAAACAGAACCATGACGGCCAGAGAGGCCAGGTACAAAGGCAGGATGAAGCAGCGTCGCAGGGCGTGCATCTTGCAGGCCGCCAACGCAAACCAGTGGCAGAGAGCCGAGGAGACGAGCTGGACTCCAACGGTGATGGCTATTATTCTCGTCTCCCGGCTCGGGATGAACCTCACTATGTCCCAGTCCATTTTGGACAGGGGGACGTAGGCTCCGAGCACACAGGCGGTCACTGCGATCCGAAGGAGGCTGGACAGGATGTGCAGCACGTTCTGGCACTTTGTCATGTCTCTGACCAAGTCTTTGAGGAAAACAGAGCTGCTGCTCTCACTGATCAGTCTGAAGTAGCTCTCCCACCAGTTGAAAGACACCAAGAAGGACCCACCAACAGCCAGACCCACCCAGATGGCCATCTTGATATCAGTGGGATCCTTCATGATGTATAAGACGAGGAACAGGACGTAACCCAGCAAAATGAGGATGAAAGCGGTGATGGATGGTGCCAGGAAGCGGTTTCTTTCCTTTGCGGTGCAGTGAGACACCACCTGCAGGAGCGCAGAGAGGACGGCCACACCGTTCAGTATGGTCACATTGGTCACGATGTCCAAGTGAGGCATCGCAACGATGGTGAGAATCGCTGCACCAAGAGACACAACGAACTCAAAGAAGAGGACCTGAAGAAGAAAAAGAAGAAGCAGAAGGAATTTCAACAACCGGGGAATGAAGAGGGCCAGAATACCTGAGGGCCAAAATAATGCCAGTATCTGGCATCAGTTTGAGATGAGAAATTTGGGAATGTTGTTTGGGAGTGTTGACGTGTCTTACCAGGGCAACAGTTGCTAATCTTGGCAGCTTTGATGTTTTGTAACAAGCCTTCCAGATGCTTTTAAGAAACAGAAAGACACTGGACACGATGAGACAGCAGCCGATACACAGCAGAGCGACAGGTTTCTGCTCATCTAGGAGGGTTTTGGTGCCCTCATTGGACAAAGTGATGAGGAGGAGGAAAGAAGCCTGGAACGGAGTGAGAAAAGGGATTATAATTTTATCTGTTAATTATTGTTGTTACATGAAGGCAATGCTTACAAGTGTTTTCCCAAGACAACAACTTGACGTAATTCCATCATAATCAAAAAGTATTTGACTAATTATTTCAAAGTAAGTGACTTATTTCTTGGTATGATGACTTTATGAAATGGTAGTCGTTTTAATTAACAAATGATAGTACTAATGTTATATATGTTAGGCGAATGCATAAAAATAGAAAACCTTGCTACAAAGTGCTGTTCCGAACACAATCAAGGCCACGGCACACGTAGTTATGATCTTCAGTAATTTGATCAGTTTCCATGGTGTCTGTTCGTCTTCGATGATCGGGACTTCTCGGCAGGTGTCCCACGGCCTCCTGAAAAAAAAAAAAACAACTGTCAACCATCATGTTACACTTCTTTCATTTTATTTTTTTTCTACAGTTACCCTCATCAATACGATAAAAAATAATTTTCAAAAAAGTTGTAAACAAAATATGAAATTTGTCTTCGAGGAAGTTTAAAATAATGATTGATTCTTTAAAATAATGTGAAAAAATGTCACTACATCAAGTTATGGCTCCATTATAATGTAATTTCATTCACTCATTATGGCTTATTAGCTAATTATAATTGATAAATACGTCAAACTGATGACCTAAATAATCTTTTTAAATGTCCTGCTTAAAGAAATGCACAACTCACTTTAACAATTTTCCTCCATGTGAAAACTCAAAGAACAACAGACAAATATCAGATTAAAGAATAAAAACTTAAAGGACCCACTAATGTTTTCAGTATCTTTCAATGATGATATATTGAAAATGAACATCTATTCATTATAGAAAAATCCATCTGCATTTCTTATGTTAATGAGGCTACTCACTTTGGCGTCTCTCTCTCTTCTTCCATGACCGATGTTGATGGCAAATGGATGCTTTCTGGTTGAACATCTGTATTTATGGGCACTCCCGTGTAAACTATGACTCACAGCCATGCCCTCATCAGACACACCCAAAAGGTACATTCCTCTAGGTGTACAGTTGTGCAGGTGCATATGCAAACAGCTACAAGGAACCAAAGTTTGAGTTCACAGAATGACTTACAGTAATTCAATCAGAACTCAAGTTGAGCTTTACACATAACTTTTTACTATCATTTTATTATTATTACACATATGTGCTATTGTCTAAAAAAGACAGAAAATAGTTTGTGTCTGTATGTTGGGAGACTAAACAGTCTTGATGAGTTTTGTGGATGTTTGGTGTTGTGGTGCTGAAACCTGAGGTGTTGGATTTTTAAGATAAAGACAAAGAAACTTCTCAGATTTGACTGAGGAGGGTAAAACAGTCCGATCAATGGGGAGCCGCGATGAGCGTGACATGAGCGTGATGGACAAAGATGGGAAGGGCAAACAGCTGGCAGAGACCGCTGAATAATGGTTTGAGTATGTAGCAGTGTTAATTACAGATGTCAGTGCAGGGCCTGGATCAGGACTTGAAAGTCCAGTTGTTGTTTTGGAAATTAGGAGTTGCCATTTGTAAATGTCCCTCTTTCGAAAAAATCAAATCCTTCCTTATTTCATTGATACTTTCAATAATATGAAAGTGATGGATGGTAAAAATAAATAAATAAATAAATAAAAAAATCACAAACCATGACTCGTCTGAGAGGTTTTGGGACCTAAATTCAAAAAGATTTGTTCTGAAGAAGTTCAGAGCTGTTGAGGTATCCAAAAGTCAGAGAGATTCACAATGATTAAGCTGCACCTTTGTAAAGAAAGTCATTGGTTTGTCTTATAAACTGGTGCATTAGTTAAAAGAGATACAAAAAGAGCTCAAGAGACAAAAAAGTGCATAAGTGCAGCGCAGATGTTTCAGTCTGTGATGGACTTTCCTCTGGTTAAGATGCACCTTAACCAGGTACATTCAAGGCATCAAGGGAAGCCCACCATGGACTGAAATGTCAAATGAAAATAATAATAATAATAATAATAATAATAATAATAATAATAATAATAATATCTTTAAAATATATATAAAAAAATAAATATAAAATTAAATTACATTATATTTATATCATAATAGTTTTTCATCCAGCCGTTTGCCTAATTTTTTGGCCAGTGTGTGAGTTTTCTCCTCGTTGCTACTAAAAAGTGGAAGGACCACAAGAGTTATTAGGAATTTCCTTTTTTAGACAAAGAATATCCACAAGGAAATTTATGAAAATCTGGGTTGTAATTGTCTGGATCAATAATTTTATTTTCATCCACATACTTTATGCAGTTTACACAACAGAAAAAAAAATCTGAAATGTTGGACAAAAAAAAAGTCTAAATAAAATGAAAATTATTTTTGTTTCAGACTAAAATAGAAAAGCTGATGTTTGCTTCCAAAGCAAACTACAATAAAAACAGACTTAAAATATGTCATAATGTTAAGAATGTGATTAAAAAATACATGTGACCTAAAGTTTTAGATTTAATGGGGTTTTTTTTGTGCAATAGTCAAACACTTGCTGTAAGAATTAGCATCACCAGCTGTTTATTCAATTAACCAGTTCAATAAGATGGGATAAGAGCAGTGGATGAAAAAAAGTGATTACATTTCTAATTAATTTTATTTGAGAAACATAAAATATGAACTTACAATGATATACAAAACATGATATACAAATACAAAACATGATATAAATATTTCCAAACATGTGTACTGTCACCCAGCCTGTTGCTGTTTCATTCAAAACTGGGTGTGCACAGCTGAGAAATAAAGACAGTTCAAAGGAAATTGGTTTAGATTTAACTCCAAGGGAAGTCTTGCACAACTACGAGCAAGACTTGAACCTCTTTCTAAAGCGAGATAGCATCTGTTATCTCAATCAAAAACCTGATCGAGTCAGTTAACTTCTCAAGGTTTACAGTTATGGCTCACTTCATTGTGCCGTGCAAAAGAGAAACATTCTAGCAGATAATTACCAACATATTTGTCTAAACAGCAGGTGTAGATGGTTATGTTTGAACGTCACGCCAAAGAAATTGAATCACGTGTGCGTTGTGATTAAATGGGTCAGTGGAACGTTTGTTTCTACGTGCTACTTTTTATTGACAGTAAAAAAAAAGAAGAAAAAATAACATCAGTCCTACAGGTTTTTTCTACAGAAGCTCAAACAGAAAAAATAAATCTCTGTGAGAATCTGCTGCCACACGGTGACTCAAAGTGCTGAGTCAAAAAGTCCTTTATTGGGTTGACAATGACATGAACACTAATACTACTTATTTTAATAATATTTAATGCAACAACAATAGTAAGTTTCTCTCTTTTTGCAAGACTGTCAATGGTCTCATATTACTCAACAAATCCCTGCTTTATTATCTGTATTTGTGTGTGTGTGTGTCCCACCTGTATGTTCAAAACTTACAGAAGGCTGTTTGAGTGTTTTAAGCAGAGTGGAGGTACAGACACAGGCAGAAAAAACTGCCAGTATGTACAGTATATACAGGCAGTTTAATATAGTTTAATTATTTACAATAATGGCTTCACCTGCAAGAGACCGGAGCTTCTGGTTTCTGCCCCGAGCAACAGGAGCTTTTTTTAAAAAACTACAGCGATCAAAGGGAGGATTTGTCTTCATTTAAACCTTCACATGATTTAACAATCAAACTTGTGCAAGAAATAAAAAATGAAAATTCTTTTTTTCTTGCAGGTTATTTTGTGATAATGTCAGGGAATATGACAAACATTCAAAGCTGTGATCAAAAACCTCGATACAAGCTTCAAATGTCGGAGAAAAAGACATTTGTTACAGACTTAAACAAAATTATATGAAACTCTCTAAAAGGGAATGTCCTGCCCGAGAGGTGCTTGTTGCTTTGGCACTTTAAATTGTTCAGTTTATGCATTTTAATTCAAATGCACAGACTGTTCACAACTCACAACCCCTGGTCAGAAAACCTTTAGAGAGCTGGCAGCTTGATAGCTCAAAAAGCCGATACCTGATCATGAAGGGCCATAAGATCTTTGTAGATGACTTCAAAGTTCCTGGAACACATGCAAATTATTCACGGGTTTTATGCAACAGAAAGCAAATGAGGAAGTTAACAATAATCTGAATGTTCGTATCGAGCAGAGTCTGAAGTCCACATTCACACCTGCACTGAGTCATTTACTGACAGGCTTGATCCATCCATCAGTTCCTGTGGCCACAAAAGCTGCAAAAAACATTTTAGTGTTGAATAACGAGTTGATATTCCAGTGATGACATTTCTTTGGAACAGTCACAAGGAAGAATCAAAATAATAATTTCGTAACATGAGAGTTAATCCATTTATCATTTCTTGTGGCGGCAAAAGCTGCTCCCTTAATCATCTGTTGTCAAGTTTCTGCAGCATCGAAGCATCATATTGAAAGTGAAATAATAGAAAAGCTTGTGGTTCCATTTTCAGTATCAATCCAGTGTGCCACATATATATTTATTTATGTACAAATCTATGTGAAAACCTACGGTGACACTTCAGTGACACACCGGAGCTCCGGTCATAGCATCTTATTAGCACACATAATATAAACAGAAGAATAAGTTGAATTAGAATGGAGGAGAATTGATTTTATTGTTGAGTAACAGATTAATAATCCTGGCAGAGGTGGCAGTTCCTTGAAACAACACTGCGATGATCATAACGAAAGGATTGGAATAATATCGTGAGAGTTCGAACATTTCTTCGCAGGGCGGCGTCGTTACTGGAACTTGGATTCATCAGTGGGTCATTTTTTAATATCTGGTTAATGTCCAACCACGTTTAAACTTTTTATCTGAGCATGTGCAGAAAGATCACTGATGTCATGTTACGTAAATGTCACAGGTTTGAATTATATAACAACATGCAGCCTTCTGTCACCGTGCGAACTTTTTTTGTAAAGAAATCTAAAGTTGCTTGTGAAATAAAAAGTCAGTGGAGATCCCACGTGCACTTAATAAGCAGGTTGGGACAAGCTGCATAAAGCTAATTTGAAATAAAAGGAGTTTGAAGAAGATTTTAGAGTTAGATAGACAGATAGAGTTGATAAGATGAAAAAACTCTCTGTGAGCTGGAAACTTTTCCAGTATTTCACGAAATAATTTTACGTTTACTTTTTGCTGCAGGCTTTAATTATGATTTTTAATTTTTTTTAAACTTTATTAAGCTTGGTTGATTATCATAATATGACTTAAAATGCTCAAGTTTGTCCCCCCAAAAATGACTGAAAACTGTCCGGACATCTTTTTTTTAATATCTGGATGAAATTCAAAGTGGTCCAAACGCTGGTCAGCTGCCCACTGAGGCGTCAAACCAGCCCATATGTTCTCACGGAGTTTCCGTACAAATCTTCGCATTTAAAATAATTTTAAAAAACTCGTGTCGTGTCGAGTTTCAGGCTTTTAAATTGCCTGTAAACTTCCATGTTGTGGAGAACGGTGATGAAACTGATGCAAGTTCGGCGTTGGCAAAGCAAACAGTCTTTTTAATTAGAGCAGCTCGGTGAGAACATTTGACCTTTTACGTCGTTCAAATTAATGACTCATTTTCAGCCTCATTAAAAAATAATTTTTTCATTGGGTGGATACATCATACATCATTGTGTCCCTGTAATTTCACGTGGATGTGTTCCACATGAAAAGGACAGAAACGCTCGGCATCTCGGCATCATTTATGCTCGTTTATTAAACCTTTTTTAGGTTAATGAGATGCGTTTGTTTTTTATTTCTATGCCTCTCAGCTTTAAACCCAGATTACTAAAAGCTGTATTTTTAAATTAAAATTAAGATTAAACTTTGCAAAACTGCAACTCTCTTAACTTGCAAAATTATCCTTCCTGTCCAGTGCAGGTTTTAACTTGTGTGATACTCGCAATTTTAATTTTATATCTTGTTTGTCGAGTCCTTTTGCTACAAGTTGCTTTTGATTAATAAAAATCTTCTTATTCCTCCAGGAGTTACTGAGATACTTCAGCGTGGATCAAAGTGGTGAAAAAAAACAAACAGTGTTTTCATTTCATTTCAGTTGCAGATTCGCAGCTTTTTTAAAAATTGGATTAAATGTGTTTCTTGGTTTCAGCAGTTTTAATCCAGCGGCTGGATTTGACTCAGCTGCTGTGAATCGACTTGACCTGCATTCCTGTCAAATACGATAAGTCATTCATGCATTCATGTTGTCACAGAGTCTCTGTAATTACAGGGTAGAAACGTTTTTTTATTTCTGCGCCATTAACTCCAAACGAGCGAGTTATTGTGGCCCGAGCTACTGCCAGCAGCACTATGGAAATATGATTTCCTGTTACAGTGCCGAAACTTTCTGCTTCCTCAATTAAAAGCACCACTACTCGAGAAAATTACTTCATTAACCACCACAAAAAGTATTTTTACTTTAGTCTTTTCCTCTTATGTCTCTTTCCTCTTCAACTCCACTAACTTTCTGAGGGAAACATTTAACTTTTTAACAGCTTTAATTCAAAATAAACTCCACCTGAATCAACTTCTTCTTTTATTTTTTTTAGTACTGTTGCTTTTAGCGTTCAAAGTATATTTTCCTCATTATACTTAATTACTTTTTCTGAGGGTTTTTTACCTCCTTTCTCTCACAATGGTGGGGTTATCTCTTCAGTCATAATAAACGGCTGCCTGCTTTCATTATTTAACCCCCTAAAAGTATATGATTATATGTAATATTTCATTAAAAATAATGAATCAGATAGCAACTTAATTCTAAATGTTGTTGGTCCATGTATGTTAACATGTATGTTAACATGTATGTTAACATGTATGTTATGGTCATGGGACGCCTGCATAGAAGGAAAGTGGGGATGGGGGGAATGAGTAATGATTGATAATAGTTTGAAATAGTTTGCATGCTTCATATGTTTATTCATGTGTACATCATCTTCCAAGCAGTCTTCTATAGAAGTGCAGAGGGGTGAGGGTTGTCAAAAAAAACCTGTTTCTTATGAGGATAACTTACGCACTGATAACTTTGACAAAAGAACTTCCAGAGAAACACACAAGAGAGAAAAGAGGAGTGACACACAGGGGCTTCATTTTTATTTATTATTCATTTCAAACAGAAAACTCCTGCATGGAAACCTTCATGTTTCTCAGGGCAAAGTCACGTCGCAACGACTCGTCTGTTAACACACAAGGAAATCATTCACACAGAAGGAAAATAAAACAAACACGTCTGCGGTTTGTCTGCTCAGTCTTTACTTATCTGTTTATCCATCTGCCTTCTTTCATCTTGAGAAGCCAAACAAAGGCCATGTGTGTTTAAATAATCAGTTATTTTTTAATGCATCATCTTCATGTCAGTGGTTTCCAGCCTTTCTAACTCATGTACCTCTTCGCTGACGCGGCATGTCGAGCTCTAAACATGCTGATTTAACATGGACGTCTTAGTAAAGGTCCAATGTGAAGGATTTAATGAGATCTGTCAGTTTTTTACCCCGTTTTACTCCAAACTTGTTACTTCCTGCTCTCTAAAGGATCCATGTTCCTCCATCCCTGCTGAGAGGAAGGTGCACATTCCTCTTCCTCAGTCGATCAACTTGTGTTCAGTGTGACGTCTGGAAAGTTCTTGCTAACTCATAGTTCGTTTTGTTCGATCCGGCAGGTTTTTTCTGTTCGGGGACTTAAATTCCTGACCTACACGAGGAGGAGGAAGATGAAACTTCTTTAAAATGAATTCAGTGGTATTTCTCTTATGTAACTTTACATCAGTTCCAGAGAAGGAAGTGCTTATTGTTCACCTGGATGACTAATCCTTGATGCCACTCAGGTTTGATCAAAACTGACTCCAGGATGTTAAAATGGATAAACTGATTAAACTGTCTGTTTTTCTTTCTTTCTTGTGACCACGCTAAATAAATTTTTCATTGTCATCCTTCCCACAACCAAGGATGGAGCAGTATTTGAGTCTTTATTCAGAGGTACAGACACCAGCAGAGAAACTGATGATGATGATCCAACCTGAAAGAGTCGGGCTCAGGTCGAAGCGTCTGGAGAAATAAAAACCTGTAAATTCTGCCCTGACTTACAGGAGGAGAGCTCAGAGTTTATTCTGTAAACTTGTCGAGCATGTCAAGAAACAGAAAGCAAACCTCAGATGAAAATTCCTCCTGCAGAATCTGGAGTCCACATTCACACCTTCACAGACTCATGTATTGACAGAATAATCCTTTCATCAGTCCTGGTTGTGTGCACGGCGGCAAAATGCTGCTTCTTTTATCATCTGCTCAAGTTTCTGCAGCATCAAAGCGCCGTGTTCAGAGTGAAACACTGAAGAATCTGCACTCGTGCCTGGGATTAAAATTCAGTATCAATCTAGTCTGTCAAACATATTAATTTGTTTTAAATCGATGTGAAAATCTGCAAATGACAGTTTTTCATGACAATTTATTACATTTTTAGCACATTGGAGGTGAGAAAAGAAAAACACCTTGAACAGGAGGAAGATCTCTGCAAAAGTCAAAAGATATTTTAACAAACTGCAAATAAATTTCTTTTTATAAATTTTATGTTTTCTGTTTTTGTCCCTCGGTGCTGCTGACTCTGTTCAGCAGATTTCACTGAACTGTAACACCGAGAGTACAGACAGAAGAGCCAGTTGGATTGGAGGAGAACTGATTTCATAATGAGTAACAGAGTAACATTTCAAGTGATGACATTTCTACAGTCACAAGGAAGAACAAGGAAGAATTGGAATAATAAGTTCCTAACATGAGAGTTTGAACATTTCTTCGCAGGGCGGCGTCGTTGCCGGAACTTGGACTCATCAGTGGGTCATTTTTTAATATCTGGTTAGTGCCCACCCACGTTTGAACTTTTCATCTGAGCATGTGCAGAAAGATCACTGATGTCATGTTACGTAAATGTCACAGGTTTGAGTTATATAACAACATGAAGCCTTCTGTCACCGTGTGAACTTATTTTTTATAAAGAAATCCAAACCCATTCAGTGTTTTTGTTTTCTTTAATAAGTCAGTGAAATTGCTAGAATGTCATTTAAATTCAAAATAAAGAGGCTGGTGGGGGAAAACTCTGTGAAGGTGGTTTGAAATAAAAGGAGTTTGAAGAAGTTTGGTGCAGAACAGAACGAGCTGATAATATGAACAGACTCTAATTCAGGTAACAAAAAGTTTCCAGTATTTTATGAAAAATGAGGTGGTAGAAGGTTTTAAATTTGATTTTTTCCCCTCCTAAACTTGGTTCAGTCTAATTAATCGTAATATTTTTGCTTAAAATATTTGAGTTTGTTGCTCCAAAAGTCCAAACGTCGTGTTAAAATCACCCGTTGGAAGTGGAAGTGGTGCCAAACGCTGGTCGGCTGCTTTAAGGGGAAATGTTTTTAATACTTCTGCAGTTTTTGCAGTCAATCTGTTGTCTCTCTCATTAGTGCTGCAGCCAAATGATGAGGCTCTTGCTCCCTCTTGTGGTCAGCTCTGGTAACAGCAGTTTAAGTCATGTTGGCTGGTTTTAACTTGAACTTCATCCATGTTGAATTCAAAAAGGCCATTCATCCGCTGACTCATTTTACATTTTCAAGCACGTGTGCAAAAATAAAGAATATGCTGAAGAGTAATCATCTTTAAAAAAAACATTATTTGTTTGATTTTTTTTATTATTTTTACCCATCATTATCATTTCCCGATTGGGAAAGAAATGAAGTTTTACAGGTGTGTTTGAGGTTAATGCCATTTTTTCAGCTCATAAACATTGAGATGATTTCAGAATAAACATGATGCCATTTTGCAAACATCCGTAGAAGTTACAACATTTACTTTCATTGATTGGAAAAATATTAACATTCGATATTTCCTAAACAAGCAGAACTGAGCAGGTCACTTTCCTCTGCTCTCTCAGTGAGCCAACTCTGAAATGTAGCACTAAGGACCAGCCACCTGCAAAAAATGCTGGGAAATTTGATGCTGTGGCAAGAAAATAAATCTACTTTAAGCCACTTTTCAAGGGGACTGGCAGTCAGTTTAAGCTGCAGTAAAACTGTAGCTGAATGATCCATGTAGTGAAGGTGGTGGAGACAGAAAGACTCCACCTTCTGTCCTAACGTAGTTTCAGAGAACAACACAGCGGTCCTTAAAAAACTTTGACCCCGGACTGTTTCTTTCCAGCTGTCAGTCCCTCCTGCTGAGCCGAGAGAGAAACATTAACACAAATCAGGAATGTGACATCGAAACTGCTAAAAAACACATAACAACAAAATCAACCGTTCGCCATCAGGGGGCGGTGTTTGTCCCAAAACTTAATTAATTACAAAAAAACAACAACAACAAAAAAAAAACCTCTGACAAATAATAATCCAAAACCGCCATTTAGTTTCGACCTTTTTTGACCTTTTCCCTCCCCGTCTCGCTCTGTAAGCTGCTCCTGTCCAGCCTGCCGGCGCTCACTCGTACTCGGCGATCAGCACCATCATGCCGACTCCGAACAGAAGCGCCAGAATCTCCATCAGAGACTGGCCGAAACTGGAGCGGCCCGCCAGCAGCTCTGGCAGCACAGTCACTGTGGCGATGTAAACAAACCCGCCGGCAGTGAACGGCAGGATCCAGGCGGTCGCAGCAGCGCCGACGCCCTCGGCCAATAGGGAGCAAGATGTGCCGGCCAGGGCTCCAAGGGCTGTCAGCAGCTGTAGACACATGGCCTGATGGGAAACGGGAAAAGGATTAATACAGCCTCAAAGTCAGTATTTCATCAAACTTTCCAAACATTTATCTATTTATAAAATTATTTGGCATAAAGTGTGGTGACCTTTTACTTTTCCATTGTTTTATATTAATTAAAGTCATTTTACTTTTTAATAAATCCGTTTCCTTTTTTATTTTTAATGTAATTGTATATTTTTAAGCGAAAAATAAATTCTTGAATGCATCTCTATAGATAGGTGAAAAATAAATACGAGTAAAAAAGTTTTGAAACCGTTGAAGTTCCCAGCTCAGTCTTTGTGTTTTCACACTCAAATGTCAACTGTTTCGGTTTCTCTTCTGTTTCTTCTCATGTAGGTTTCAGTGAACTTTTCAACAATTGTTTTAAAGTCTTTGAAAGGTTCTGCTGATGGATTTATTCTCAGTTTTTATATCTGAGTTTTACAAACTGAAGCTTGAGTAGTCGCCACCTTTCTTTTGGTGCAGCCTGACTGGACGAGGATGGCGAAGTCTCCGATCTCGTGTGGGACCTCATGCAGCAAGATGGTGAGGGTGGTGACGGTGCCGACTGCCGGACTAACCAGGAACGACGCTCCGATTGCCAGGCCGTCGGTGAAATTATGTGTGAAGTCGGCTGCCAGGTTCAGGTAACCTGACACCTTGATGTCTGTGTTGGCAGAACGGAGAATAATGTCAAATATGTTCAATTCAAACTCAGACTTTTGCATTTGTTTCATTTTTATGTTCTGCTAAAGCGGCCTGAGTGGAGCCTTCAGGTTACCTGCTGATTATTTAACCACACTGTAGTTCAGTAACTGAACAGTAGTGGGAGCTGTTGAGTTAATCTACTTTATTTCAAGTCTATAAATATCAGCGTGTTGTTCACCTGTGCCCTTCTTCTCCTCTTTCTTTGACACTTTCTCATCTTGGCTTCCTTTCTCCTCCTTCTTCTTTTCTTTTTCTTCTTCTCCATCACTGTCTTTTTCCTTTGGTGCATCTGAAAATGAGACATGAAGTTCAAATGAGGCCCAGTTCCTCTCTGGTCATTTGGCAAAAAGGGTTGCAGTGCATGTGTGAGAGAAGCTGTTTCTTCAGAGCTGAAGAAACAATTTTCTTTCTTTTGGTTACAAATTTCCAGGTTGAAGTTGAGGTCTTCTTTGGTTCAGTGCAGGACAGCAGACGGGTTTCGGCCGCCTTACCATGTGAGTGGCCGTGGGAATGTCCGTGGCCGTGCCCTCCCTTCAGCAGGCGCACAAATTTCTCTACAACCAGGAAGGCAATGATCCCGCCGAGGACCCACAGACCCACTGACATCATGTGACCGTGGGCAGCTCCTGTGCAGGTGGAGGATGGAGAGCATATCAACACCTTTACAAGACACATCAAGTGTGCAGAATAAAGTTGCATCATGTAAAGTAGATAAAGTTTTCTTTCTGTTATCTAAAATTTATTTGGTGTCATTTTTTGCACTTTTAAGGACAGAAAGGAGTCACTGCTCACCGTGTGAGTGACCGTGGTCATGTGACTCTTCACTTTGGTGCGAGTGCCCGTGATCTTCTCCATGGTGAGAGTGCGGCTCTGAGCAGGACAAACGAGATGCACAAAAGGAAACAGATATTAACCCTCAAAAAGACAAACGTGAGATGCTGCTGCTGCATCTGTTTTCAGTGAGCTTCTGTTTGTTGTCAGTCAGCTGGAAACTTTGCTTGTTTGAGCCTGTAGAAGCGTTTTGGCCAAATCAAGAAGAGATTTTTTAATCTGACGTAGAGTCTTCTGAACCAGAAGTTATTTTACAAGTTCATCTACGAGTTTCGAGTTTATTTTACATTAAAAATAAAAGGTTTTAATCATAATTAAAACCTTTGGTCATAAATAAGTCTACATTTTAGGCAGAGAAGCTAATGAAAACTAAGCAACTCAGAGTAATAAAAAATAAAAAAAATAACCAGATAGACAACAAGAAAAAACATGCTCCTGGGAGTGACTGCCTACCCAGAGCGTGTGGTATGAGGTGGAGGAAGGCATCTCCCAGCAGTCCACCTGAGGCGAAGCTGAGCAGCACCTTGAGCAGGTTCTGGTGCTGGTCGCTGTTGGACTGAACTGGGATCAGAAACAGGATGAGGAAAGGAGCCGCACTGATGAGCAGGGTCGCTCCGACAGCCTGCAGATGGAATAAGAGGGGAAAAGGAGAGAAAAGGGACGGTGATCTGTGTGGAGGCTAATCTGGATAAAACATGTGAGAGTAACTCAGGTTAATCAGCACAAACATGATTGGAGCCGACACACTCACTGACTTTTTAAGGGTTCGTCAACACTGCAGAGCCAAACTTGGCTCTGTGCTCTACAGTGAACCCGTCCAGTTCATTCACAGAGTGAGAGGCTGCCTGCTGCTAACACACACACACATGATGTGACACTGACAGCAGTGTTTGCTTGAACTGGAGCATGACCTCTTTAAGGGACTGATGACTACAGACACACTGATAGATGGATGTGTTTGTTTAGTGGGCACCTGCTATAGGTGGTGTTTGTGATGTGTCGCTCTCACAACAGACACCATTCAGGTCCCACAAGAACAAGAAGCTACAGAAACATATGTGACACTTAGAAAGCAAATTACTGCTGATTTGCATCTGATGGTGGGGTTGATTGAGTCCATCATGAAGAAGTGACATGGACTGTGTTTTACATCAGCAATACCTGGGTTCAATGAGAGCAATATAACTATCAGAGCAGGACCTTATATTCTTTCTTTTGGATTTGGCTGCAGGAGTTCAGACTGCAGGAAACTCTTAAGGGGGAAAAGTAGAAACTGAGCTAACATCTGGATGCAGAGGTGAAGTGGAATATCCACAGATCAGACTGAGTAGAGCTGCCACAAGGAAGTACAAAGACCTCATTTGCATTTCCAGATTGGCTGACCCTCCCACGCCTCCTCAGGCTCGATTAAACTGTAATGTAAAGTGTGCAGGTGGACATGATTATGTGAACAATTACAACAGACTGTGACAATAAAAAACATCTTTTTCACAGCATCAAAGGATTTGTTTGAAATTTTGGGGAAAAGAAATCTTATTTTTAAGACTGACATAAGAGGATCAGTGCAGCCCTTTTTTTTTATCTAACATGAAAGTGGAACCTGAGGCAGTGACCTAATAAAGCATAAAAATCAGAAAACTCCTCCGCCAGACGCCATGACATCATGGAGTCCTAACAGCAGCCATCTTGGCAAAGCCCTTGGTCAGTTACTTAGGACTAATAAGACTAAAAGCCCATCTAAATGAACAGTAGATGTGTTATAACTGTGCTTTCAAAGGTAAGATCACAAAATAAGGTTGTTTTTTTTCCTCTCAGAGGTTACACTTCCACTATATGTCTGCAAGATTTCAAATATCTCTCTTGTAAAATCTCTGGTGTTATCAACACTCTCATTCAACTTACAGGAAAAAAAAAAAAAGAAATTAAGCATATTTCCCCAAATACCATGCTATTCCTTCAAAATGTCTCTAAGACATTTCTGAAGCTTAGAAGACTTTCTGATTGAACTGGCCTGTACTTGAACTGCATATCTGAATGAGAGGAAATAGAAACAGTAAAATCTGCAGGCTGCTTCGACAGAGTCCCACTTAATGTGACCCTCAGTATCACCACTTAAAGCTGCTGCACAAAGATGAAATACAGTGCTATCTCTCTCCTAAGTCTCGTGTAGATGATCCTGGCCACCTTTCAATCAAGCATGCTATTGTTCCCACTGCAAACCATGACCACACCTGCATCCAGAGCTCCACCACGTCCCTCTTCTCCGCCTCTCTCTTCACCCTCTCCCCTCCATGTGAGTGCCCATGTCCGTTCTCCTCCTTGTGCACCCGAACAATGTCCTCCTGATGAGCGTGTGCGTGTCCATGATCGTGAGAGTGTGCGTGTCCGTGATCATGAGAGTGTGCGTGTCCGTGTCCGTGATCGTGAGAGTGTGCGTGTCCATGATCGTGAGAGTGTGCGTGTCCATGATCGTGAGAGTGTGCGTGTCCATGGTGCTCCTCTTCATGTGGAGGGAGATTAGCCGCGGCGCTCCACTTGCTCGCTCCGTGAAACATTTTCACCTGTGGGTCATCTCCATGGTGATCGTGTTCTCCGTGGGAGTGGCCGTGGTGATGGTGGCCATGGTGATGGTGGCCGTGGTGATGGTGGCCATGACCGTGTCCATGGTCCCCATGAGAATGGCTATGAGCGATGGCTAATTGGAGTATTGCAGATGTGACCACCGTCAATGCGAACAGATGTACACAACCCATAATATCCCCTTTGACAAGACAGAAAAAGTACAGAAGACATAGAATAAATAAAGACTCACAGGCCACCTGATGATTAAACCCAGTAGTTCTGCATACTTCTGTAATCTAATATACTCTGCCATAATATTAACCACAGCTGTTAGCATGATTTCATAAGGCCAGATATGATCCATATGTCAGCGGCATGAAAGTACAGAGAGGAAAGTAGAGTCAGACACAGGGAGGGCACAACGAGCTGCAGCGTTCATGTAAATCCAATCATCTACGTGGGAAATTGACCCTGGAAAAATGTTGTTCTGGTGTATTTCATTTGAGTGTAACTACAGATTTAAAATCTTTCATACAGCTACAGTGAATTTTTTGAACTTTTAAAAGGAAGGACCACAAACTTCCCTCCAACGTGTCACACATCAGCAAACCACACATTACAGTGGATTTGCGATTGGACTGTACAGAGCTGTCATTTCCTCATCGGATCAGACTCACTGCATTATATTGTAATCAAGGCTGATAGTCAGTCTGTTTTGAAATGTGCCCATTTTAGTAACATTATGGTGCGTTTTTTATCAAAACTAACAGTAGGATGTAGCGGCTGTACAGCCTTGTGCCGCAGTGATATTACAGTATGCTAAACATATTCACTGGCTGCATCGCCCTGAATAATGCATATGAAAAATACATTGTTAGCTGTAAACAACACCTGCTTTTACGTGCAAACTGTTTTAAAATTAAACTGTAATGACACATTCAAAGCTAACAGCTAATTTCATCACCCCCCTTAAGTTTGTTTTAGCTTTGTTCTGTGATTGTGTTTAATTACTGGCGGCTTCACACATCGGATGCGGACGTAAAGCGGATAATCCCTTAGTCTTGAAAAAAGTGTGAACTTATCTGACAGTAAACAGTTTAAGCCCCAGTCATCACACAGTGGTCACTGATAGCCGGTTTTTTTAAGTTCTGAAGAAAGCCTGCTAGCTGGCTAGCATGCTAACAACCAACATGCTAACATGTTGCTGCAGGAGTATCACTAACTGCGATAAACAGGGAAAAAGGCAACTATTTATTCTCACCGGGTTGTGTCAGATGTCACTGCCTGTCGGGCCGCTGGATAAGTTTCTGTTCTGTGTGCAATATGTGTAGTGAGTCGCTAAAATTGCTTTCTACGTTGATGCTACTGGTAAGACGTGGCATTTACTCAAGTAAACTCAGCGAAATCTCGCGAGAACGTATTCCATTCAAACTGTTCCTCCTTCTGTGCTCCCTTGTCATCTGTCCTTAGAGAAAGGTTTGTGTGATTTTTTTAAAAAAAATAATATCTCTGCATTTTTTTTGTAATTGTAAAATGTGTAACAACTTCACCACTTATAAATGTGGAGAAAAAAAGTTTAAATAGTGAAGCTATAAAAAAAGATACAAGAGGAATGATGAGGTCTCAGTGAAAATATCGCGAGATTAAGATGAATCTTCCAGAAGGCAGCAGGAGCGTCCTAGAGAAAAGGATGTGTATCCATTTGGTTTTTGTTTGAAACTTGAGTTCAGTTTTTGGGCTAATTATTTGTTCAGCCACAATCTGCTAAAAATATGTATCATGGAAATTTTACAACTTACATTTTTTGCTCTATGTTTAACAATATAATAACTACACCATTATTATCATTATTATTATTATTATTATTATTATTATTATTATTATTATAGTTGGAGTAGTGGCAGAATATTCAATTTGACCATGTTTGTCATTACGTTGGTCATACAGTATTCCTCGTGGCTCTGATGAACAGGCACCACACCTTATAAGTTCAGTATGAAAGGCAAATATTATATCAGCTGACTCTTGCTCTTAAACTCGAGGTGGAGCAAGATGGGAATTTTTGTGTGTGTGTCTGTCACATTGCAAGAATAGATAGAATCATCATTGCGTTCACTGTCAATTCTTGAGAGTCCATTTACACATGCATAAAACACATTCACATAATTAAATTCTATGCATTTGGCGCATTTTATATGTAGGCTATACTTCTGACACACTTTATGGCCCTAACAGTGAGAAATTAAACTTGCTTTTATAAACAAATGAAAAAAAAATCTTTCAAACCACATATAGGTAAACTTATGATATCTAAGATAAAATGAAATAAAGACTAATTGAAAATTTAAAACCTGTTATAACCAAATCACCGAGCATGTTTTGGCAGCTTGAACTGAAATAAGCTGTTTTGGATTCTGAAGCACCAGTGATATTTGATGCTGCGGAAGTCTTAAGTCATGTGGTGGACTGTGATTTATTTGGCAAAGCAGAGTTATTGAGCAAGAAAATTTGGAACCATCCGCCCACATCTAGTCACAGCAGAAACACTCTCACTTGCTTCTGAGAGGAAACATTGAACAGAGGAAGGAAGAGATGAGGCAACTTGTCCTTAACCTTAATGCCATTGAAGCAAGATGAGAAGCTTGTTTTTGTCGCTTCTATTTTGCCATGTATCAGCAGGTAAGACATATTTTAAATCTACACCGTAAGCTGAAACTCTTACAAAGTTTCACTTCACTTCTGTTCGATCTGACAGTGGCTGAGTCAGACAGAATATGTATTTTTGATGAGTTCAGTGATGATGTGTGTATATTTAGGCCCATACTAACTGTGTAAATCTTGTTTGTCCTGCAGTGAAACACTCCATGAAGTTTTTTGTGACTGCATCTTCTGGAGTGAAAAACCTTCCTGAGTTTGTTGGTGCTGTAGTGGTTGATGAGACTCTCATAGGTTACTGTGACAGCAGCACAAAGACACTCGAGCTAAAACACGACTGGGTCAAAGAATTATTCAAACACGAGCAGGTGCAGTTGGAACAATACAACGGACAGTGTTTTAAGAACCAGCCCAGCTACTTCAAAGACACAATGAATAGTTTAAAGCAGCGCTTCAACAAAAGTGAAGGTACAGTATGTTTAGTTATATTTATGAATTTTACTCCAAAACTTATATTTATCTAAGTTTTAAGGTAAATCAACCTCTACAAGGCCTCAAGATAATAATCAGCTCACTTAATAGCAGGAGTTTACATTGAACCTAAAACTGATGCTTGCCATCATGTCGGTTTGTCTACAGTGGACACTCTGCCAATCAATATGCCAATAAGAAATCAGTCTCTGGTTGGACTTGTTGGGCCTGTCCAACACAAACTCATTACCTTCCTGAACAATCACTTTCTTTTTTAACGTTGTAATAATAACAATAGAAATTGGGTTTGCTCACTCATATATAAACGAAAAATAATAATTATCTGGTCTTTTATCAGACAAGACTAGAGGAACAGCAGTGCATCATGACATATCTTCTCGGTCATCTTTCAACATCATCATTGTTTATCTCACCCCCCACTTCTGTCTCTCTATCAGGTGTCCACATTTTGCAGAGGATGACTGGCTGTGAGTGGGATGATGACACCGAAGAGGTTGATGGTTCTAATCAGTATGGTTACAATGGAAATGACTTTATAATATTTGACCTGAAGACACTGACATGGATCGCTCCAGAACCGCAGGCTGTCAGCACCAAACTCAGATGGGATGCAGAGAAAGCCAGAATAGAATACTGTGAAAATTACATCACTCAGATTTGTCCACAGTTCCTGAAGAAGTACTTGACCTATGGGAGAAGCTTTTTGCTGAGAAAGGGTAGGTTAGAGTCACATGACCTGATGTAGCTTCATGGTCAAAACAATAATCTGCCTATTTGAGCTGAAGCCCCAGTTTATTAGTAGGGTTTTTAATATTTTGAAAGATTTTAGAATATTTAATAAGACAGGAAATGCGTTCAACACTTTTCAGTACACATCATTTATACACACAATGCAATGTCTTGAGCAACTCCAAATGTACACGTAACTGTTTTTGTTTCAGCAGAAAACCTGACCAACAGAGTAAAAAACCTTCTGATATGATTTGCATCATAGTGAACATATTTGGTTCAAGATTTGCAAGCTACAATTATTGATGCTGATATAAGCCAGCATGGATACTCACTGTGTATAAAACTTATGTGTTTTCATTTGAGACATTTGTCTCAAATCAGCTTTTCTTTCTCCTCTTTTCTTTTACTTATTTTGATTTTCCCCTCTTGATTTTTTTTTATTATCATTTTTTTTAAATTAAAACCTTTACTGCTATCTTTCATTTTTTGCTCTTTCATGTATTTATCTGCCTTCTTTTGTTGTCTCCCTCTCTCCTCAGAGCTTCCCTCAGTGTCTCTCCTCCAGCAGACTCCCTCCTCTCCTGTCACTTGCTTCGCTTCAGGTTTCTACCCTGAGAG